>AZIM01000324.1:33975-46742 GCA_000516915.1 Ophiophagus hannah
AGGAAGGAAAGAAAGAAGGAAGGAAGGAGAATGCTTTATTACACGTAACAGATTAAGGACATTATTTGTCTTCTTAGAAATAACATCTGCAGAGTTCAGATATGTTTAATAAGTATTCAGCATTGTAATTAAATGCATGTCTACTGAGGTCAATCAGAATAAATACTGGATAAGTTGTACATTTATTCTTCTTATGTAATCAGTTTCAAAGAACAATAAATAAGTAAGTAAGTAAGTAAGTAAGTAAATAAATCTATGTCCACGGATTTTTTGTGCTGCAAACAAAACTCAAACATCAACTAATGGTCATTGCAAGTACAAAATCACTGATCCTTTTAAAGTGATTTGCAATTAACTAGTGTTCTTAAATACACCATGTTGTCTTGTGTCTTGAAACAGTACCTGCAAAGGGCATTTGAATACCTGGCTAAACTGGATAGTCACTATTGTTTTCTAATTACATATGTACAAGAATGTATAGTTAGAATTTAATATTTGAACAATGTTATAATATTTTCACTTATAACAATAGTAACAACATCTGAATCTAAAACCATGATCTTTTTTCTTTGTGATGTTTAGAATTTTGTGAAGGGTACAGTGTTATAGTTACTCAAAGCTAAGGTTTATTCTTTTCTCCCCTTAATTCTATTGCCTATTCCAGAAACTTTGATGCCATGGGGAATATGGAAGAGATAACATTCGGATGTGGAGAAGATAAACAGAGTACAGTATGGAAACAGAAAAGATGTAGAGAATATAAACAAATCATAATGGAAAGGATAATATATACCTGCTGTAATAAGATATCTTTATTAAATTGTAAGTGAAACTCTTTAGAAACAATCCCAATGATTTGAAAGTTAAATTGCATTTATGAGGGTCAATCCTTAAAGACAACTCAAATCAGAAAAATCAATCAAAACCTGGGGGAAATGGCCTCTGGAGGTAAGCCTAGAATTTTGTTAAGAAACAAAAGGTGCTGAAATTAAAAAAAAAAAAGCTACTAGTAGGTGAGAAAGAATAATTATTATATGATTTTGTAATCCTTACTCTTTTTACATTTGTGTCTGAGATAATTTTTATGACTTTGATAATTCTGCATGAAAGACAATTGAACAGTGGCTTTGGATTTGTAAAGTGTCATTACTTTGTATGTGTGACTTATAAATACAAGTAAATGATAAATAACTATTATAAAGATTTTCACCTGTTATACTTGAGGAAACCAATGCATAAGTAAAGATTGCGTCTTGCTGCTGTAAGTGTTGTAGGTTATGCATGAGTAGCATCAGGAATAGGGAAGGGAAATGATGACCCCGAAGAGGTTTACAACTAGAGATATCCATATCCATAAATTTACCATAATAAGCTGGAGGCAAGCAAAAGTATATGAATAAATGAATGCAGACTGAATGATTCTGTTACCTTGACTTAACTGCTTTTCTGTTCTCTATTAATCTACACTTATTTGAACATGCAATCTCCTCAGAACAGTAGAATATTAAGACGCATCTCTAACAGTTTCCCCTGATTAAAATACAAACCTCTCTCTAGTTACCACATTAAGAAAGCAAGGTGATATCCTTGGGCAGTTTATATTGGAAAAGAGGGATGCACACAAAGGGCCAATAAGTTATAATTTGGATACTCACCATCTGTGCAATTGTTGAAGATCATGTCCTCCTGATACCTTAGATTGATTGTGTTCTCTGAAGACACAATTCTGAACCTAGTATACAAAAAGCTAACTGATCCAGTGCAGTTGTGCCATGTATTGTACAATACAATAGTACAAATATTGCAGTTGATTACTTTACAAAATGGTGGTAACTTATTAGGAAAATAGTTTATTTTAGAAAAGTAAAACTAACAAATAGCCCCCAAGGTACAATTGTTCCATATCCATTTGATAAAACACCACAATGGCACTTTGTAGTTTGGAAATAAATGACCAGTAGAGTTGATCTATAGGTAGAAATAAAATGTGGCTAAAATAAAGTAATACTTTAAATAATATAAATTAATGAATACGCAACTGAGCAGATAACTTCAAAGTGTCCATTTATGATATCATGGGTAAAAAATTCAAATATCCCAGGGTGATCAAATCTGAGAGTTATGTTCCCTTTGTTTTCAGTACTACCTTCCATAATATGCCATAATAGTTTAAAGGTAGCTTGGTTTTCCTGGGTACTAGAATTTGACTTTCCCTAATTAATACTTTACAATAATGTTATTTACCATTAATTTATATTTACTTTAAAAAACAGAAATATGGCTGGAATATATTTGAGGCCATTGCAAAGAATGTATTAGAAAACACACCTACTTCTAAAAGGTAACAACAAAAGGAAGGAGAAAAACCAAATACTTTGAGCTCATCTACATAGCACTTTTGCAATGCTTTTTTCCTGTGTTGGGACATCTCTTGGCAACTGGCAACTGGCAATTTTTAGAGTGTTGGCTTTGGTTCTTGGTTTCCCCTGGCTGAAATTCAGACATCAACAACAATGAGAAAAGCTACTACCAAGCACTTTAGATAATGTGTGCTAGGCAGGTTCTTTTTTGGTCCAGGCACTTCATTTTTTTTCTTTTGTCCCAAAAAGTTCTTCCAACAGCACAAGATTGCAGAGTGGGGGTTAACTTGTGGATTTTTAACTGTGGATTTTTAATATTGCATGCCACCAAGAGTCACTGTGTGGGAATTTGACAACTGTATAAATTTGTTTAATAAATACAAACATGCATACAAGTAATGCTTCAGTAATGCTTATTTAGCCAAACACACTTTAAATCTTAAAACATTTGATCTCTAGTTTTAATAGCAACACCCACTTATATCAGAAGCATGCCCTCCCTCCACTGTACCTTCAAAAATCACATCATATTCAAAACCACAGAATATGCTACCTCAGGAAATTATAAGAAATTAATTTGGCAGTTCTTTTACAGCAGTGTTTCTCAAACTTGGCAGTTTTAAGATGTGTGGACTTCCAGAATTATTCTGCCAACAAAGAGTTGAAGTCCACACATCTTAAACTTGCCAAGTTTGAAAAACACTACTTTAGAACATTATGCTAATAATTACTATAATCAGATAGACTGCTGCGTTGGGAGAGACAGAATTTTTATTTCAAGTTATGAAAGAGTATATTTATTTGGGGTTACAAATCTGGGCTGCTGCAAACATCTGTAGCAGCAAAGAGAAACTACTGATAATTTTGAGGCCAGTTTTGAGGCCAGATTCTTATTTATACAAGGATTCTCTGGAACTGGTGTTTTGACTTTTAAAATCTGTATTCATCCTTATAGACTTTAGGCTCTAGATTTAAAAAGTGTTAATAGAAATCAATATTCATTTTGTCTGGGTGGCCCAAAGGCAATATACACCAAACGCTTTGAAATATTTTCAGAAGAAAAAAACAAAATCCAGATTATTAGGATCCGCAATGTATCCTTGGTAACCAAACCTTTAGAAAGTAGATGAAAGGAAATTATTCTTAGCTCTGACCTAAATTAGAGCAAGCAGGCTCTTTTCATTTTCTATTAAGGAAAAGATTAGCCTCTTCATGCTTCTATAAAGCTTTCTGAGGTACATTGTAAAATAAATGTTGTCACTTTAATATAAATAGTCTTGTAAACATTGGTTGTGTTTAAATCAAAATTACCAATAAAAGGAAACACAGTGAATGAATACTTCCAAAGAATACCCAGCTATAACAGCTATTATAGCTATTATCACATATAGGTAGTCCTCATTTTACAACCTTCATTTACCAATGGTTCAAAGTTTTGATGACCTCAGAAAAAGTTACTAATGATCCATCCTTGAAGTTACAACCAGTTGTGGGCTGCAAACGGTTTAACAACCAGTTCGGTGAGCATGCGCGTACCTAAGGCATTTGCACACAGCACTGAAAATGGAGCATTTGAAAGCTCAGCTGCTTACCTTCCAAGTCAGCATGGTAAGTAGAACAGCGAGGGTGGGGAAATCTGTGCCACGTGGTTGAGATGAGCTAGAAAGCAGGAAATAAAAACAGGATAGGGCAGGAGTGGGTGGGTGGGGGCCACTGATTGTTGGAATTAGTGGCTCACCCAAACCGGTCCGAAATGGCAGCAGCCCACCATTGGTTATAACCATTGCATCACTTCCATGATCGCAGTAGCAATGTATGTTCATTTGGACACTTGGCAATCAACTCGAATTTATGACGGTTGCAGCATTTTGCAGTCATGTGATCATAATTTGTTACCTTCCCAGCTGGCTTCCAACAAGCAAAGTTGATTGGTGAAGTTGGGTTCACTTAACAACCACATGTTTTACTTAAAGACCACATGATTATCCTAGCAAACATGGTAAAATGGATATAAAATTGGGTCCAGTCATCTGATGACTTGCTTAATGACCACTGGCAGTGTGGAATATGGCTGGAGGGAGTTTTTGAAGTCCATTGGGTCGTCCCAATGGAACGCTAACAACCACATTATTTAGCAACCAAAATTCCCATCTCGATTGTAATTTGAGGACTATCTCTTTATCAAAATGGAGCCAAAAAATCCTGGAGCTTTGATACAAAAGGGATTGCTACTCCACCAAGAAACATAATCTTGAAATATATTTCATATATTTCCCCTCTGTACCCAAGTGATGTTGTTTCAAAGGGATTTAAGTATAATTTCAATTTGTATTGAAAAAAATAATACTTTCTAGTTAATTTATTTGATTCTTTTTGTTGGTTTTTATTGTTTTTATTTTTTGTTTTAAATATGGTTTTACATTGTGTAAGCCCCCTCAAGTCGCCATGGACGAATAGGTGGCAATATAAATTAAATAAATAAATAACCCAATTTGAATATCTATAAGTCTGTGAATGGGAAGAAAGGTCAAAGAGAAAAAGAACCAATACAGTATTAATGTCTTTGGTAGTTTGGAATGAAATTCCAAAGTATAAATGTTGTTGAATTTAGTGAACTTAGTTCCACTTTTAGAATCCAATTATGAATCTAACAATTATTTTCCTTTTTGTTTGTGTTTCCAGTGTTCTACCATGACTTCAACTACTAAGAAAACTTACTTTCTATGAACTTTTATTTATTTCCTTGTTTATTTAAATAATTTATATGACTGCTCATCTAACAATGCTTCTGAATGGTGTACAAAATGTTAAAAATCAAACATAAAACAATTGAACAATGAACAGGATTCAGGATCAAAAAAAATATTCCCAGTTTTTCAAAGTAACAATAAATCAGTTGGCAAACCAACCAATTAGCAGACCCATTAATCTTTCAGCCCAAATGCCTGTGTGAATAGCCAGTTCTTAAGTGCCTTATGGAAGGCTATTAGTGTAGAGGTCATCCAAATCTCTTCGGGGATATCTATATCTAGTTATCATTACTTTAGAAAACATTATGAAGTCATGGGTTTATTGTTAACTGGCATATTCAGATACACTGAAAAATTGATTGTACAACATTGTCACATTTACCTTTAAAAGCATTAAATTATAACTAGTATATTATGAGTCTTTTGAGATTAAAAAGCCTTACTAATCCACTAAATAAGTATGATAAAAATATCAAATAGTGTTATAGTATATGCAATTCTGCTCTTCTATTATAGAAAACAATTACAACAGAAGGCAGACAGAGTACATTGTCTCTCTTCTTTTTCTCTATATTATGTAAAATGCCTTATTTTGCTTTTTTTGGGCATAGCATAGCTTGGTAAAACCTTAAATATAGAAACTATGAGTCTTTGAATTTCCAACCTCGAGATGCTTTTCATGCAGATCAAGAGTATTTTCATTTTAACTGTAAGGCCAACCACCTGCTCAGGAAAGAACTCACAAAGAAAGATGTATTAATAATTGCAATGGGATATTAGCTAAACTCTGACATCTATTTTAGGGATGTGCACCAGGGTCATTCTAGGAACACCAATATAGCCAGAATAATTTAGGGCAATATTACTGTTGCTTTTAAAAAGAATGAGTTTCCCAACAGCTGAAGGTTATGAAATTCTGTTTTGTATCTGCACTCTGTTGTTCAGTTTCTCTCATTTTACTGTCTTGCCTATGAGCATTTTCCTTCTGTGTTATGTTTGCAATCACATATTCTTTTGTTTTCCTTTGTTCAGTAAAGCATTTTGGCTTCTGCCTTATACGTGTGTTCTTTGGCTTTGAATATACCAAGCCTAATCTATATGGTTTGCTATAATAAAACAAATAGTAGTCCTAATTTCTTAAGATTACTTCCAGACTTCAATGACTCATTCATGTACAAAAGAGATCAGGAGCATCATCTGTACCCACAGATATACAGTACTTATTTTTATTACGTGTCTCTCTATATATGATAAATTCCTACGAATGTCAAAGAAGTCAAGAAGGTGGCAATCATGATGTACAAGATTCCTCTTCCTGGGTGGATCCACAGTGTCCAAATGTCATCTTGTGTTGTTCCTAAGTGCTCCCATTCAGATCCAGGGAGCAGCACTACCAAAGAACCAGCTTTGGCAGCTAAATCAGCAGATCATTGACAGGAGAAAGCAGTTCTCCTAGCTCTCAGCAGCCATCTTGGGGGAGGCGTCAGGAAGATTACATTTTATTTGCAATGAGTGTAATTATGTAAAAAATAAAATGAAGCATATAGTGTACACCAGATAATATAATATATAGTTATTGTACATACAGTAGCTTATACTTACAGAAACCATATGACCTTTATTATAAATTACAGTACTTAGTTCATAGCTATCCTTTAGATGTATTTAAATTATTTATTGTCATAGATCTGATTTTGAATTCTCCTTTTCAATTAATTTTTTTCTATCCTTATTAACCTTTTCTAGAGTTGCCTCTTTTTCAAGTTTGTTCTTTATTTTTTCAATAAAATATGCTCACTCTACTTATACTAGCTTACCAATAGTTTCAATAATTAGTAGCATATATTGCCCTTACATATATTATTTCTATTCTTTAAATTACTTTAAAGTTTAAAATATTGGAGGAAATATAATCCTATAGAAAATGAAAAAATACATAAATAAATGCTGATAAGATTCAATGAGATCTTAATGGAACACTCAAAATCAGAAAAAAATCTGTCACAAACTGCTTGGCAATCGTTTCAGAAGTAGTTTATTATTGTCTGCTTCCTATGGTTGAGAGAGCAAGAAGGTGGGTGAAAATCATTCAGCTGGTTTCATGTCTAGTGGAGGGTGAAACCTTACTCTCTCCTGATTTTTTTGTCTTGTGCCTTAAACTACTTTCTCAAACCTGCTCTCAAATTTCAAATCAGTCTTCACTCCTAGCAATTGCCTGGACAGGTTCATGCAGATTTCTCAAAACATTTTCAGAAGTGGTTTATCATGGCCTTCCTCCTGCCATGCTATACTGGGCAAACTAGGTTTAATTAAACCATTGGTTTAGATGTTGGCTTTCTGGCATCATCTCTGAATATATAAACAAGATATAATAGGAAGAAGCAATAATTTAATTGATATAATTAAAGATAAAAAAGGAGTTATAGAATCATAGATTTGGGATTTAATTCATTCTGTCCAAGTCCCTGTTTGGGGGAGTCCACAACAAATTGGGGCCCAAATATCCCTTAAAGAAGAGTCTTCAAACTTCCTGAATAATTAAAAACTAAAAACTCCCTGAATAATTAAAAACACAGGAAGACATTTTTGTATCTTTCAGTTAGAATCTTTATGTAATTTAAATATTTTATTCCATGACTTGCACTGTAGCATGACCATTTTAATATGATAATTTAAGAGTACATACAAAAATGTAATATGATGTTTAACAGTGTTCCATTTGTTAAAGTAAAAGTTATGATTAATGGAATTATAACTGTCTGGAAAAGAAATAACTCATGCCAGAGAATTAAGGCAAATTAAAGCTTTATATTACAAGCCTTGGTGATGCCTCCTATTAGGGGCGGATGAGGAGTCCACAAGATTTAAAGCTGCCTTGCTTATATATGCATCTCTCACTCTAAAATACAATGTATGGGGAATATCACTGCAGAAATAGCACAATCAATAGTTATACATACAGAATTTTCTACGGCAGCTAGAAATTGAATTGTGCAGCAGCCATCTTTTATTCCCCGGTGGAGAGACTCTTGTACCTCTATTTAACCTCACTCAGAAAAGGTTAAGATAATGCTGAATGCTGCATCATATAATCACATACCTGAGAATAAATCTTCCTGAAAACAACTGTGTTTACAGGATAACACTGTAAAAAGCAAAGAAAGGACATTAGAAAGCAAAGTTTAATGAAGCATGAAATGCCCAAAAAATAAATAGACATTTTCAAAGTAGGAAAAAAAGAATATAAAATATTAAAAGAATGAAGACTGCATGGTTGGGCAAACTAATCAATCTTGGGGGTGGGAGTCAAAGATAATATCAAAATATTTTAGTATACTGCAGAGAACAGCAATTGTCTAGATTTTTTTCCCCATTATTGGATGCCAGTAAAATGTAAAAGTGCCTTATTGGAAAGAGAGCAATCCACCCAACTCCAAATATAATTACTTCCTTTCAAAACTCTTTTGGACCCAATGATAATTGCCTCCTCTAATGTTAATGGAACAGATAATCTTTTTATTGTATTTGTCTCTAGAAAACTATTTTTGTGCATGTGAACTAAATGGAACAATTTTTAGTAAAACATTTCTACAAGCTTTTAAACTGGCAATTTCCACAGAACCTAAGGGATATTAGTCTATTAAAAAGCAGGCAGATTGGACTATGTACATTAATGATAGATGAAATGTATTAGCATTTACCAATTTATTTCATGCAACTAGCAAACATATTTAACAATAAAACTGTCCTTAATGAATTCTGTTGAGTGTTTTAGTGCCATCCTAGAATATTAATGTAGAAAGATTCCTGAACGTTCCAATTTCTATCATGTTTCTCTTCTTAAATATTCTACCACAAAAATTAACCTAATGCATTATGTGCAGTTTATGAAGCATTTTTCTTAAAGAGACATCATTCTCAAATGTACATGGAGATTATTATGTGCATTTAATGTACTATTTCAAATGTATTCTTAGTATCTTTCTAATATTCAATTTCAAAATGAGATGTATAACCCACTAAACAAATTAAAAGGATAGTCTTTTCATAGCAGATAGCAGCATTTTGGGAAATTTCTCCCCTTTCTGCCACAAAAAAGAAAAAGTAAAGTCACAACTAGTTAATGCTTGAATTCTGAATTCTGAAAAATCCCCAGGACTACAATGGGATTTTAAAAATAAATGAATACAACTCAGCATCCAGGATAATGGAATGGCAAACCAATTGTATAATGTTGCTAAGAATATTTCCTGGAGTAATCTTAAAACATGCTCAGCTAAAGTACTTAATTTTAGACTGATAAGATAAAAAGAAAAGAAAAATAAATTTGCCTAAATTTTAACCTTTTACAATAATCTGTTCACATAAAATAGATGTGAATAGGAATTCTTAGTTTCCACTTTTATGACTCTGGTCATATATGACATGACATATAAGAAGGCTAAGATTACATTGTTGTGAAGATTTAATACCAGTTGTTATGTTACATTTGAATTTATAAATTGTGTTTGTATGTGTTTATATGTCAGCGATAAATTTTAAATTTAAATAGGCAAGCAATGCTTTAACTATACAAAAGATGGACAATCCTGCTGAAAAACAAAAAGAGGCAAAACCTCTACTAAGTATATATACCATACAAACACACACACACACACACATTGTATTTCCTTGTGCACTATACCATAGTATAAATACGTGAGGCACTATAGAATACAATATAAATATATGTGTATACTCTGTCTAGAAATTATTCTAAATAGTTTGTTCAAGCAAGGATCAAATGTGGTTGGGTTAAGAATGTATATTATTTTGCACTGCATTCTTTTAAGATTGTACAAAGACTCACTTGGCTGAAAAATCAGTTTAATTCTCATTTTTTGACATAGGTATTATATATAAAGCCCAAGAAACTTCCTAACAGCCAATTATTTTAAATGAAGCAATTCCCCAATGCAATAACCCAATCCAAATGTCATCCATTAAAAAAAAGTGGCATAGGTCACCTTCCACAACATTTTTTTGAAATAAGCAAGGCAATGGTGCCAAACAAAATTTAATTATAATAGAGTGATGCACTAAGAACTTGAAGGTAAAAATCTGCCACTTTAAATCTGCCAGTAAAGTTTAATAATCTTTTCAGACCCATGTGTAACCTTTTTTAAAATAGCCATTCAAAAATTGGGTGGGAATAGAAAGGAACAATACGAAAATCTTATTTTACTAAATTTCATTGTGAGCCAATATGCCAGGAATCTTAAAATTGTGATGTAATTATAAATGACACCATTACTGTGCAACTACATTGAGTACAATCTCAGCTGTAGAAGTTCAATGAGGATAAAGATGTATAAGATCACCAATTGTATAAGATCACTGCTGATACTACACTGTATTTAAAACAGTATAAAACAGAGAGAAGAAGCCCCAGGGTTCAGCAGGAGAGTTGTGATCTCTCCTGTGACCTCACAGAGTGCTCCTCCTTAGCTTCACTGCCCTACAAGGCGGCTTTGGCTTCTTTTGGAGCCCACAAATAGGGAGAAGCCAGCACAGGAACCTCCGTTCTCTGTGACTGCTAATGCTGGGAAGTTCCACCCACTCTCCTGTCCTGGAACATTTCAATGGTGGGCTGTTTTGAACTGGGAGGCACCATAGATTCAGTGTTCTATAAACTCTATGCACTAAGAAAAAAAAGTAGAATGGTTTTTAAAGTAGTATCATGGAATTATTATAGAGAAGGCAGTCTAAGATGGCTGCCAAGAAGCTGGGAAGCAGATGACCATCTAAGCACAGTGCAGGAGCAGATTTTGGTGAAAAGTGTGTGAGCTGGGTGAGAATAATTCTTTTTATTCAAATTTTAACTCCAAAGAAATTCAGGGGAACTAACTTCCTAGAACTATTTGTCAAACTGTGATCAAGCACTTTGGAAAGAGATTAAGTGATTAACACTGGAAGGAAGAGGAGACTTAAAGAGACAGGAAACAATTTATTCTTTAAAAACACAGAAAATTGGACTCTCAAAGGGAGAAGACATGGTACTGAGAAGGCATTTTAAATTGCTGGAATTATGGATTTAAAATATTAATATGGCTTTTGTACTTGAATCATAATTTGAAATAATTATTAATGACTAAGATCAGACATCCCAGTAACAATATTGCAAAGTAGAGAGTACCATCTGCTGACAAGAGGAAAAAATATACAAGCCTGTTGAAGAACTATGAAAACACTTAATGGATTACATTCACCTATCCTAAGATCACTGGAGACTTGAATATTTAAATAAGATTCTCAATTAAAAGACCCTGAATGTTATGTCATATGATTGAATCTATAAAAGTGATTTTAGGAAGTTTGGATTACCCTCTGGTCTATTTAAATGGATTTGACTGATTATTTATGAGACACATAGAATTGTGATTTGTATACGCTCAGCTTTGAATAAATGGTTGCTGGACCTTTGGATAAAAGTGGGAACTATTAAAATAAGATATGCAACACAAGGTGGAAATGAGTGGAAATTTAATTGAGATGGAGCTGATGTTCCATAGCATTAAGGATTTTATACAGAAACAACACAAGACGATGGTGGAACTATTTGATGGCATAGACCAAAAACTGGAAAATATTATACAAGGGACAATGATTAAAGATCAGGATTTTCAGGAAAAGAAGGAACCAGCAAAAGGAATGGAAGAAAAAGCAGAACTGAGAAAACAGCAAAAAGACGACAACAAGGAAGAGATATCAACAAAACTAATAATGATCAAAGAATTCAAACAGGAGAGAAATAATTTAAAAGATTTAAAAAGAGAATGGGAGAAGCAGGAAGATAATTTGGGAAAGGAGATGGGGGTTAGAACAGAAAGCTTTAAAATTAGACTATGGAAAGGGTAGGGAGGGGAGAAAAAGTTGGATTGAACAGCCAGAATGCAGACTTAGATAAAGATACAAGAGAAGAGTATGGGAGGCAAGTTTTAAAAAAAGAATAAGACTTAAGGTATTGATGAGGCCAAGAGACGATGGATAGAAAAAAGAGAGGGGAAAGAAAAAAGATTCTTTAAGAACATATTTAAATCAAAACATGTGTATTAACATTAGAATTGTATAGACTGGATAAGTATTATGTATGTACTGTGATAGGCACTAGGATAATATTTTAATACAAATAGATATGAAGANTAATAAAATTAAACAATGAGATTAATTAATTAATGAAATAATATATTTCAATATAAGCATGTGTATTAATAATAGAATTACATGGATTGGGTGAATGGAAGGAATACAAATTGATTTACCCTATATGTTTAAATGATATTGTAATTGGTATTAGAATTGTATATTGAAACACTGAACAATGAAAGAATGAAGGATGAAACTTTAATATATACAGACGTGAAGAGTTAAATAAGAGGAATACAAATCAAAGCAGGTGAAAGATGGAAGACAGAAAAGAAGTGTCTTTGAATACCGCAGTGACATGAATAAAGTTAGAATAGAAATAGAAATAAGAGGGAAACAACAATATATATATATTAATATAACAAGATATATGTAATAATAAGAGGGAGGTTTGGAAATTGAATGGAGGTAGTATTAGATATGTTTAAACAATATGAAACAATGAAAATGATAACAGATAACAGATAATCAG
>AZIM01000324.1:72653-83027 GCA_000516915.1 Ophiophagus hannah
GCGGCTCACACGTAAAAAACAGTAGAAATACAATAGATAGTTAAAAAGGAATTAAATAAATTAGCAAGTCTAATAATTACAATTTAAAATAGAACTAAAAACCCCTTCCCAGTTTCANCCAGGGGAAGTTGATTCCAAAGGGTGGGCGCCCCCACAGAGAAGGCCCTGTTTTTGTTTTAGCTCCATTAGCATGGATTATCATGCACATTGTGATGTAATATTTGTTTAATTTTTGCAACTGCAAATAGATAAATAGGCACTGCTTCAGCAGGAAAGGTTACTGTGTTCCATATTTCCATTCTGGTCACATGATGACATCTTTTAGACAATACAGACTCCCTCAGCTGAGAATCAGAGATGAGCACTGCTCCCTTGAACCATCACAACTGGATATTTAAACCTTTAAATATCTCTATAAAGATCTTATTCTGCTTTAATATTATAGCATTAAACCAATTCATGTGAGACTTTTCAGAACAACTAAGGCTGTTTGAAGAATGGGTGAACAGAATCACAATGCATTTTTCCCTGGTAGACATACTTGGGAGCAGTTGTGAAAGCAGAAAGTGCAATGGATTTCTTATCTAAGGGTTAATGTTTACTCAAATTGAAGCAAGGGTTCAATTGACAAAAGCAATTAAATCCGTCGAGTCCTTGGTGCTCTCTGAGCTTGGTTGTTTTCCTGCAGACAGTTCATTACTCAATTAGGTAACATCATCTGTGCTAGAAGAGAATAGAGTTTGAGAATGGACCACTAAGAATAGGTTCTCCCACACACACACTTTTTAAAAAATATATATATCAGTTTACAGAGACAGAAAGAAACAGTGGCATCAATAGGCAGGAAATACTGTCACAGTATCTCCCCTTCCCTTGCCTTTGAGACTCTAAATGAAATTATGCTCCATATGTTATCAGCAAAGCGTAAAGTTAAAACAGAATTTAGCAGACTACTCTCCTTTTTCCAAATTAGTTTTTCCAGTGTCTACACAGATGCAAGTATATATAGCAATAGAGCCATGGGATTGTCACAAGTAAGTAAAGCTTCCAGCTCCAATCAATGTATATGAAATTGCTTTTTAAGTAAGCAGGTGTTTGAGCCTGCAATTGTTACAATTGTTAAATACTATTGTTATTGTTGGACAACTTTAACAAAAGTTGCTTAAAAAATAGAAGGATAATCCAAATTAGTCTGGGTTCAAAATTTTCTGCATTGGCCTCACATTTCTCTCCTTAAATTAATAATGTCAAGTTAAACAGAATATACTGTATTATAGCATAATAGTCTCTTCTTTGGGGTTGTGGAAAGTCTCTGATCAGATGAGCTTTATTATTTGCTCTTATCCATGGATTTATTTACACTACATCCACTGATTAAATGAGTGGCCTGAGTAACAGATGTGAAATGGCAAATGAACAATTCTAAGTATTGATATGGGTTCAAGATATAGAGAAATCATGTATTTGTAGTCTTTCCTAAAATCTTAATAAGTTGTTCAAGGACACTCAGTTAAAATTGCTGCTGAATATTAGAAATATGCTCATTTGTCCCCCAAAATCAATTATGTTTTATTTCAACCACCCAAAAGTTTCATCTTTTTCTTTTCAGAAGAGTTCATACAAGAGTAGATTGTATCTACTCCATATAACCTAGTTGGAATCAGAAACAGAATCTATAAATCATTTATCTGGTGCAGAAGAAATCATTACATTTGATTTGCCAAATTATGCATCCTAAAATGAATCACTTGAATTATCTATGAATAAAAAGACAATCCAATATAGTATAATTCTTGAACATAGTCCACATTCCAGTCTTGGGAAGACAAACTTGTGGCTGTTTTCCTTTTATATTCCTTTCTTTTCAAAAACACCTGGAAGACAGAGAGGCCTAATCTGTAATCCTAATAGCATGCATGCTGGATTTCCTCTTAAGCACCAATCCTTTTTTTTATTAAGCATTCCTTTTAAAGATATTCCTTACCTTTCTAAAACATTTTCAGCTTTTCCCCCCTCCCTTCTCCTCTTTCTCCTTTAGTTTTTACATGCTTCTCAACTATTCAAACACAAAACTAAACAAAATTTTATATTTATGTTTTAAGTCTATGCTTGGATGCAAATTAAATACTCTGATTTCAGACAGTGAAGTTTGAAGCCTGAACAAAAGCCTGTTCTATCTTTTTTATATTTATCATTTATTCATTGAGCTATATTTTCATTCCCTTGTAGAATTCAAATTCAGCCACCTTCTCTATAGTTGTCATCACAACTTTGACTTAAGAACTTCTACTGTATAATATTTTTACACTTAGATAATCTAATATTTTTACTCTACACAATGTGTTGTCTTTCTTGGCCTTATCAAAATCTTAAGTTTATTATGCTGCTTTTCCAGATGGTATGTCATCTGTTCTCTTTTATATTTCTAATTACCAACTATATATCTTCTCTAATGTTTAAATTTTCAATTTTGTAATTGTCCTTTTTAAGCTTCTCTATTTGTTACTTTGCATTATGATACTGTATCTTGCTTTCTGTCACATCTCCAAGATTAAATTACAAGAAAATCTAGTGTTTGCCTCATCCCTAAATTGCTTCTAAAGAAACCTGTAGAGTGTTTGAAGTTAACTTTTCTTTATGATATATTTCATAAGATCCCTAAAATTTGTTGATGAAAATTACTAAAGAATAACTAGATTTTCACTATTAAGTCACACTTCCTGCTGGTTTTAACATCATGCATGAATCACAAGTCTGTATATCTCTAACAAACAAGATTTGTTTCCTAACAATCTTACTATCAGAGAGTTAAAAATAATCTTTATTATTGACTGAAGGAAGTCTTACATTAGCCTTTTGTTTCCTGTTACTTTCAATTTCCTAACCAAGATTTATCATTGACAGGCATTATTTTGAGTCATCTGTGACCAGGTCTTCTTGGACAGGACTAGAACAGAGAAGAGAAGATTCTTGCATCCTCCACTGAACTGGTCTGAAAGATCCAAGAAGTTTCCTGGACGTTCCAGGAGCTGAACATACCCCCTTTATAATACTGCTTCCTTAAATTCAAGCTGGTTCCTGGACCAATCTCTGCTAAGATGGGTTTCATTCCTGAAAGAGCCAACTGGAAGAGCTTTGTCTAATCACTGGATTCAGAAAAAGAAACGGTATGCCCATATCCATGCCCACCTCATGTACTAGCTTGAGTCTTCAGCTTCAGGAGATCTATGGCCAAGGAACATATTAAATTACTGCAGCCCAAAAATACTAATGATCCTGTCTAACTTTTTTCTTTTCTTCTGTAAAATTACACTCCATTCTTAGGAATCAGAAAATGTGCAATGGAAAAGTGTGCAAATTCTTTTCTTTGAACCATCTTCCTCCCCAACTCATGCTTCTGATCTACTCTGTCTTTACATACAAGCAAATTCCTCCTAACTTTTAGTTATTATATGTGCTTGATTTTCTGTCCCCTTTTTCTCCCCCCCCCTTTTCCTGCTGAACTTCACAGTTCAAAATCCCCTCGTCAGAGATCACTCTATATGTTAAATCTACATTCATTTACCCCCCACCTCTCTTCCCCCCTCTCTCTCACACACAGATTTTGTACACAAAATAGTGTATATACAGCAAAATAGAGTTTATATCAGCTTTAAATAGAGCTATTAGACTTCATCTCTTCTCTAAATACCCAGGCTTTGTAATAAACTATTCCCTAAATACTTTTCCCCTTCTGAATTCTTTTTTTCCAATACTTACTAATTTTCTTTTACTGCCACTTCCCATTGATGGTCAGCTTTGTGAATTACTTTTTTGTATTTTCATTGCCATGCCGTCAACAGTATTTTAAATGCAATTTGCCCTTGAATACTTAAGTCTTCTTCATTGACATTCCCCAACAACATGCTTTCATTGTATTGTTCCTCAATAACCACTTTCTCTGTGGTATGAGTGGTTACCATTGAATGGAATAGTTTTTAAATGATTTCCAGTTAAAAGATGTCATTTGCCAAGAAGTCCTTGTGTAATATCAATAAATCCAATATGAACAATCCTTTCCCCAATCAAGCAAAAGGTGTCCCTAAGCATTCTAAATTTTATTTTAATTTCAGCTGACTGACTGGTTCTTAAATTGTGCAAAACGACTTTATATGGATCATTAGCTCTCTAAGTGGTCAAATATTTGAGGTCCTTCTAGCTATGAAGATACATTAAAAATGTACATGTCCAGATAAAAAAGAACCAACTGAGTAGTTATATATAACTTTCATGCCAATATAACTGAGTTACTATTTAGATTTAACTAGAAATATAGAAGCAGACCATATTGCTGAATATTTGCAAATTCATTGGTTAGATTCTGCTGAATGTACTTATTTATGCTAACTCTATTATAAATAGATAGACGTGCTATAGTTAAAATCATACATTTTAGGGTCTTATGAGCAATCGCATTAGGTACTTCATTATTTTTCATTATGTAGTCAACATGCTATTTTTTTCAAGAAAAGCAAATATGCAAAGCGTGGAAAAGAAATAAAAAAAACAGAAAACAGAAGAAATTAAATATATAAGAAAAAGAAATGATAGTTTACATTAACACCATTCACTATATCACCTTATCCTTGCAAACTATCTTTGCTTCCATCACAAAAGCACACTTCTTTATAGAGTATCTTTTGTTCTTTAATCTTCTCACCTCTCTGAAAATCAGTTTTCCTTCAAACTGATTTATTGCTAAACTGTCTATGCTCAAGAATCTTCTCAACTAACAGTTGACACTTGCTTACAGTTAGATAAGGTGTGTGTGTGTGTGTGTGTGTATTTATGAATATTATAATAGAAATCATTATAGCAGTATGCTTTATAATTATATGCTTATCTCCCATTGGTACTGCTTAGAATAAAATATCAGGAATATATAGGTATCTGTATATTTAGTAACCTAAAACAACAGGATGGGGGATTTAATTTCCCTTTCATCAAGGTCCCAAGGCCCAAAGAGTGGATTGGAACAGAAAAAATATAGGACTAGGACATGAACTAAATTAAAATGTGTTGAATTTCAAAGTAGAACTAAAATGCTTACTTCTTATGCTTAATGTGCTGAATTAAGTACCTCTTCTATCACATTAAAAATTAAAATTCAGCAGCAGCTTCTGCAGGGTGCTCTTGGATACCACATTGGGGCTTTGGAACTACAAGAGTCCCTGGCATTGCAGACTGACCTAGACTGACCTAAAATAATTGCTTTTTGAAAGTTTAAAATACCATTTACTCTATGCTTTGGCACTGAGCTGCATATAACCAAAATTCATCTCAAAGAATAATAAGTGGTCAGCTGGAAAAGGCCACAGATTTTATTCTATTGTGAGATGACATACAGAGATCATACTGTCAGGATAAAAAGTACTTTTCAGATATCTGAATGTGTAAGAAAAGAAAGTGACTGTAAATAAAATCTGCTGCCTTCCTTGATCAGACAGTCAGTGACCCTCAAGAGAATGTCTGCATGGCACTGATATGTGATAATGTACTGAAAATGACAAAAACATAAAGAGTCAGGTTTGGGGCCTACTAGTTTGATCATAAGGTAAGGTGTTTTAGAATTCAGTGTCCAGATAAACTGAAACTATGATATTATGCTTATGTATAAATCTACCTAATGGCAGAGGTATTTACTAGACATTGTAAAGTTAGTAATTTTTCAAGTAATATTAATCCATTGCTTTTATATGAGTCTGAAAGAAAGAAATTACATTGTACGTATTTAAGCATATGTTCCATAAACTGTATCCAAGCTCTAGAATGCTTTGAATGGACTCATTTTAATCAATATAATATGTAATCAAGAAAGCTTGATTGAAGTTATTACTTAAAGATGAGTTTGGTTATTACAATATTAAAACAGATAAGCATTGCTTTTCCTGCAGCCAAGAAAAATATCACTAATTTAAATGCATAATTAATCATAGATTTAACACTTTGCTAAATAGTGAACAATATCAATATTAGCATTTTTCAAGAAATAGAAACTCTCTTATATGCTATGCAGAAATGAAAAGTTTTGCTTGTATGTCTTTTTATTAAACAGAATGCTACATTTAAAGTTAAAGAATCTCTTGTCATTTATCTAGATCTATTTATGTAATAGGTTAAGCTACCTTGCAAGTTCACCTAGGATCATCATAAAATAAAGAATTCTGCTGGTGCATTAACAGCAGCTACAAACAAAGTCTGCTGCTGTCTATTTTTCTTTGCAAAAGAAAGCTGCTAAAAATAATACTTGACTGAAAGATATATTCAAAACTCTGTAGTGTTGAAAGTTATGTACAAATTTAGAATATTTAATGTTCATCAGCCAATGTTGACAAGAATCTTCTCACACAACACTGGTCCAAACAAATTGTTCCCTGAGACAAATGGGTAGCCTCTCAATTTCAAAAAAGGAAATATGGTTTCATGGTCTGAATAGCATCATCAAATGAATGTATGTTATTCTGCATAGACCGGGGTTACAAACAGAGTGCTTAGATCTGGTCTGTGGGGCCACTCTAGAAACAGCAAAGGACTGGCCCGCAGTACCTCTGCCAATGAAAATGGAGCTTGGGAGGGCTGCACTTGGCCCTCCCAGGCTCTACTTTCAGCCACAACAGCCTCCTGCAGCCTTCTGCCAGCAAAAACAGTGCCTGGGGAGATTGTTGCAGCCAAAAACTGAGCCCAGGCAGGCCACACATGGCCTCTCTGACCTTCGTTTTTTCTAGCAGAGGGCTGCACGTGGCTGTTGTGGCCAAAAACAGAGTCTCAAAGAGTGACAGTGAGCTGGCCACACCCACCCCGACCACATCTGCCTCAGCCCCCTGAGATCAAACACAACTCTGAACCCTCAATGAAATTGAGTTTGGTACCACTGGCATAGACCTAAAAATTATTACTAGTCCTTAGACCAGACGGTTTGACTCAGATTACTGCTTCTGGAAATGCAACAATATTAAAGGAAAATTTCTTCTAGGCTGATGCAATTCTTATATTGTCCAAAACAACTTGGTGCCAGAAAAGGTCAGATCCATAAAACAGGATAATCTGCTGTTGGTAGGTTATTGAATAAGTCAGAGATTTTGTCAGGTCAGAAAATCTGCTCTACAAGTGCTCTCGAATATACAATCTGAAAAATATTTTCTGGAGTCTTGACATTAAACTGACATCGTAGGACAGAGAAGGATGATAAATCTAAAGGTATGAACAACCAGCATTTCTGAGCAAACTGGCACTATTGTATTCTGCAAAATTCCATTAAAACTCTGTGCTCTTTGGAAATAAAAATAGAAAATAGCATGCACTCTACTATTCCTGCAATATTTCAAAATTCCTCACTTTAAGCATTCTGAGTAAACTAAACTAAGAGATACTAGATATATAAATAATAAAACTATTCCTTCCATTTTTGTTATATGAAAGTTTAGGAAGATATATATCCATATCCTACAATAAATTGTGCAGTTCAAAATGTCAATGTTATATATTCAGATTAGTAAATAAAAGGCAGCACTGGTTGTGCGTCTTTTTTAAAGGCTTTATATTTTCCCATATATCTAGACAACTATACTTTCTTATACTGAATATGTTGTGTTTTCTTTATTTATTGAAAACATTTGAAACAGCATTTCTAGAATCATGGAATTAATCAGATTTATCCTTAAAAAGAACTACAAAGGAACATGGTAACATATTCTTTCCTCTTTCCTTCCCTTAATCTTAAAGTCAGATTGTTTACAATATAAGAAATTTTATTTTTATTTTTTATATATAATTTTACTAAGGATTTTGATTAAAGTAAGAAAAATACAAACTAAATTTAATCAAAGAACAAAAAATTAGTAAGAAAAAAAGAAAGAAAAAAAGAAAAAATATGATGAAGAAAAGGAAAAGGAATATAACAAGTATTTAGAAATTTAGTGACCCTTCACCCCTTATAATTTATAACAGATATTTCTTCCTCCCATATCTCATCCTTCATCTATAAGCAACTTCATAAAACATCAGCTTTTCAATGCTAGCAAGTCCAGAAAGGGTTGCTACTGTTTGAAAAAAATTCTTACTTTAACCTTGATCAAATTAACCAACTTTATACTCCTTCCTCTTATTTCTAACAGTCCTAATCTTTAGTTTATTCTTATTGTTACACGATTTGATTTCTCTTCAATTTTTATCCCACTCCACAGACTTCTTTAAGGTTTAACAAGCCTCTTTTATAGATCCAACAAGAAAACATTTCCCAGATTGTTTAATTTTTAAAACTTCAGCCAATTTCATTTGTATATCCAATACAGTGTCCTTTTCCAAATCATTCTCCTGGCCTGTTGTGTGTAGTTCCATTTTCTCTATCTTGTCAGGCAAAATTTAACACTGTTAATATTGTAGTTACTAATTTCTGGATCCATTCTACAGTGATGTTCTTTAGTATCTCCATTTCACATTTTGTATCATTTTGTAGGTCCCAGGTAACTGACACCAAAAGCTGGCTCTTGTTTTTATTAAACTTAGAATCTTTAGTCTCTTCTACTGTCCAGTTTCTAAAGTCATAAATTTGATTATATTTTTATAGTCAAAATAATTTTGCTTCCCACAAGAAGCTATTTATATTTTAATAGTTAATACTAAGATGTTATAGTAAAATATTCTAAATTTAACTAGACCTTAATGCATTTGTAACTTCTTAGCTCAAAATTTTATTTAGCATTTTACTGCTTACTTCAAATTATTTAAGTTCTTTTGCTTATAATTAATTTTTGAAGCTAAGAGTTGAAGCTAACTTTTCAATGTGTTATTCCGAAGATCCCTTCCATCTCTCACTCTGAAACATCTATCTTACTCTCTCAATTTTCTACTTAGTCATTAATTTATTTTATATCTCCAGATAGAGATTAGAAAAATGTTCCATCTATTTCAGAGTTTCCATCTTTTAAACTTCTTTTTTCATTCTCTCTCTTATCTTTTCAAGTCTTTCATCCATTTTTTAAAAAAACAGTTGTCATTTTGGTATGGTATTAAGTGATTTAGCTAACTTACTGCCCAGTTGCTCAAACATTTTCTGAGCCAAATCAGATGTAATTCCACTATATGCAGGTTACTCTAATGATCCTCATCTTCCCTCCATATTTGCTGGTGGTTGTCATTATAATGTTATAGTTTAAAAGTGAATGTGTCTCAAGCAACTGAAAAAGAAAAGAAATGAGGCTCATGAAAGTCTTTTGTCCATTACAGCTATGAGTTTATTGAAATCCTAACTTTCAGCCTCTCAACACACATGTCAACTGCAAAAAACTAAGTTCCTGCAGTCCACTCATGAGGAGCAGCTGTCTGAGGTGCAAGTGTGTGATCTCTTTTTTCAGATAGACTTCACCAGCCAGAATTTGCCTTCTGGCTGCCAATCTCCACTGTAATGTTATCTTTCTTCTTTTGGGGGCATCTAGTTAGAGTCACCATTGATCCTGGCTGAAACCTCACTGAACTGGAAGTTTTCAAACCATATGGAACAGAGAGAGGATGAAACCAGTCCAAAACTTTCCATTTTGTAGTATGTGCTTGATATTACAGAAAATTCTGGCTGAACTTATAATACCAATGTTACAATTAGAAAAGATATAATTAAATTTATAGAGAGAGAACTATTAGCAGAAATTTAATGATATCTATGATAAGACCAGTGAGAGAAGATTAACAGGTGGCAAAATTTAGTTTTTTCCTTTTCTCACATGAGAAATGTGGGGTTATCTATGACATCATACTATATTTAAAATGTATGCACCTATGGTAAATGCATCTATCTGCTTTCTCAAAGTTCAGGCTATGTGCTTTAGAAACAGAAATTTCTTTTATTCACCCACAAACCACCTTCCAGAAGGTAACAGTGGCTCCACATATTGAGGCAGTTTATGTGGAGCTATTGTTTCAACTTTTATTTTATTCGCTGTACATTAAAAGCTCGTGTCCTGCCCACTCAACCAGAATTCTATTGGCTTTTTTAGCCACTACATGAATATTACTACTACTTTTCCTTTTAAAATAATAATGACTAAGATTATTTAAGAAACTTTCACATGGTGAGTCTTCTGTTAAATCATTTTTACCTTTTGTTTGGGATATTTTTGTGTTTGAAATTAACATGTTCTGATTTCCTGTTGTTGGAAGAAATGTCCTTCTGGGTTCAGTTCCAAGTGGGGGAAAAGACTGGAAACATGGTGACTGCTTGGAAAGATGGTTTAATGGTGGACAGGATGACATGCCTGGGAGCTCCTGGGTGAAAAGGGGGAGAAATGCTGAGAGTCCCTTGGTTTTATGCCATCTGTTGGGATTTGAATTTGAGCTTGTATT
>AZIM01000324.1:122116-142110 GCA_000516915.1 Ophiophagus hannah
ATCCATCTCATGTATTCAAAACTATGTTTATACTTATACCTGTTATCTTGTAAGCGATTGACAAATCAAATAAATAAATAAATAAAATATTCTCAGACAACACTGAACACTTTTCAAAGATTGTTTTACAATATATTCGTAGGAGTAGCAGGAACTAGAGAGAAGAGTAGAAAGAAACTATCTCAAAATTTCTGTGAGCCTTTCCTCAGACATGGAACAGTGAGGGGAGATTGTTTTTTTTAAGAGACAAAGGACTATTTTTAAAACAGTTTTTGACATTCTGGGATACCTTCCTTCAATTGCATTTTTGGAAAGAATGGCATTGGTTGGAGGGGAAATGCTGCCAGCTTAGATAGGAATGAACAACCTACTCCAGGAGTATCAGACTGGTGGCTTGTGGGCCGGATGTGTCATGCACAGACCATGCCCACCCCGGCTCTGCAAAGGCAAAAAATGTTGTGATACATCACAATACATCACGTGATGTGAGCGAGTTTAATACCCGTGACCTACACTAAAACTCATCAGCAAAATATCCTCTTTTCATTAGCTTATTTTCACTTCATTTGAGAATTATTTGAAGAATTTGAATTTTAAGTCAATTCAATCCAATGGATCCTTTAACCCCACATCCACAAAATCAACCAAAATATGGAACTGTCAGTTCTGCCTCTACTGATTATATCCAGGATCAGCAGAAAGCGTTATGATGCAGCAGCAGGCAATGAAGTTAAATTGAAAAAAATATTTTATTCATTGAGGCACTATAATGAGTTGAGCTATTACTCCTGAGTGTTAAAATGCTCATAGATGCTCATAATATAAAATAAAGTAGGATCACTTCTACTACAACAAAACAGTGGGAAGTATATGGAAAAAGTTATCAAAAAGCCTCTGAGCTACTACCTCTGAGAGAAGTACATTCTCACACTAAGGAACTGATATATATGCATTTAGCTTAATCTGAATTCCCAATTTTACCATCTATGAAAAGAAAAGCACTGCCAATCCCTACTCTATTTAACTTCAATACATTAATTTAAATGAAACAACTCTTCCTCATTTCCATTTGGAAAAATTAGTAAATGACTGATTTCAGAGATTACATGATCTCAGAGAAATAGCTTGATCAAGTGATGGACACAAATGGCACTTTGAGAACATGTTTTATGTCTTTGTTCAAAATGTCTGCCATAGTGTATGGCCAGTCACAAAATGAATATTTAGTTGAATGGAAAATGATGAGACATAAACAAATTAATGTAAAAAGTAGTAAATTGGGATCTAAATCCAAGTGCCATATCAAATAGTTATACTCACACTGAAAATTTATCTATTTCATGAGTTGCCCAAAGAATTAAGGATATAGAAGCACAAACCGATATAGTTATCCTTAGTAAGGTGGGTAACTTGAAATGGCTGAGTAAATACAAACGTACTTTTCAAGTAGACAGTTACTTGAAGTTACAACCCCCAAAACAGCTTAGGGACATATTTACTAGAGCGAGATTTGAACAGCTTGACACAATGGTCAGATACGGGAGATTTCATNNNATACCGTACAATGAGCATCTCTGCATTTGCAGAGCGGCGGAGGTAGAGGACCTGGCTCACATCCTATTTGACTGTTGCATATATAAGAGGGTGAGAGACAGGTATCTTGGTCTATATACCAGACGAATGACCCATTGGGATCCCCATATCAAAATAACTTACCTTATGTCCGGCCAGAACTTGAAAATAACATTTAACATAGCACAGTATTTAAACAAAATGATCCGGTTGAGATCTGCATATGTGGGACTGATTGGGGTGGATTTGGGCGACTCCGAAGTATGATGCTGTCATATTTTATTTATATCTTAAATTATTTTAAATTCTTACAACTTCATTTTAGATTGCATTTTGTAGAAATTATTTTAACTAAATGGTATTTTATTTTGACTCCATTTTAAATTGTATGTTATCCAATTCCATTTAAACTGTATTTTACTAAATTCCATTTTGAATTGTTTTNCAAGGGCTAATCAATAAAGACTGTATGTATCTATTTCATGAAGCAATCTGATAGTACTTAAGAGAAGCACACAATCAAACACATACACACACTCATACACATAGCTATACATATAGACAGAGAGGGAGAGGGAGATACAGAGACAGAGAGAAAGAGAGAGAGATACTATATACTCCATGCTAAGGCACAGGTATCCTTCATAAATTCCACATCCCATTCCATCAAACAAAAATATAGTCATAATTCACAGCATAGTAAAATAGGCAAATCAACTAAGATATATACATATAGAGATAATGCATTGATGCAAAGAGAGAAAGCACAGTTAAAAGAATCATTTATTTCCGTTACACTTTAATCCTCTAGGCTGTTCATTCTTATGTTTAGCTGGTTTTGCCTCTTATTTTTCCTTGAGCTGTTGAGCACAATTATTGGGCTATAGCCACCTATCAGTTTTATTTTCAGGTAGGAGTAAGTGCAATTTTTCAGATAAAAATGATGCTGGAGGCTAGTGTTCTACAGCATGTCAGTTTCCCATTCATTTTTTAAAAATTTAAGGTCAGAGAAGAACATCAAAAAAAGGTAATGGCAAGCATATATGCATCCATAGGCTCTGCATAAAGGACACAATAAATATGTACATTTTTAATATGACATAAGTCTTTTAGTTTGTTATATTTTATTTATACATCTTCATTGATCATACTTCAATACAGTGTAATCAATTACTACCCAAATAGACTTAGGCATGTTTAAGCTGATGAAATTAATAGACCAAAATCTTGAAACTCTTTGCTGGAGTTTTAGCTTATTTCAGGCTTGTTTATCTAACATAATGTGACAAGTTTCACCTTCAAATCCCATTTTAGTAATCATACACTAAAATGTGCGAAGTACAAGGACATTTCTGTACACAGGGTGCTCCAGAAGTTCCTTAAGCAACCTTAGCCACCTGCACCATATAAAACATTTATTTTAGTTGTGTTTGGCACTATTCCTAAGATGAATTAATTAAAGAAAGACTCGAATATTTCCATCTAGAAAGTATTATTGTTTTGTGAAAAGACAAGGGTTTGCTTCACTGCAAAGAAGTACATCATCTTTAGATGATTGAGGCTAGTACAAGATAATATTGGCTCAACATCTAGGAGCAATTCTGGCTTGATTATGGAAAACTATTCTCAAGTTTTGTTATAATTTGATATCATGAGTCATTCCTTCTAAAGCTAACAGTGCAAAGCTTGATGATATAAACTTGGGAAGTGATGGTTGTATCAGTAAACTGAGTAGAGAAGTTCAACATAATTCAAATATTAAATAGGTTGCTTTAATTTCCAGAAGTATTCAGCACTGTTCACTGTTTCTGAAAACTGGGAGCAATTTTGTAGCATCTTTTCTAATTAACACATTTTATTAAAGAGTGTACTTTTTCTATGTTTTATTTTATTCATGGGAAGTTAAAATACAAAACGAAAAAACAAACAAACAATGAAGATACTTGAAAAAGTGCATTGAAAAAAACTTTCCTCCCCAAGACAGTTGCTGTACGGCAAGAGTCTTTCTTCTCTCTTGCAGACAATCTGCTGTTTTTTCTGCCAAAGCCAGTACTCTGACAGTTACTCCCTGGATTTGAATTGGAACCCTTAGGAATGACCCCAGGTGACTTTTGGATGGTCATGAAACCTTAGGAAGGGGAGTCTTGAAGATTCCAAGTTCCCTATAGAAGTAATTGGAAAGTCATTGGCAAATCCATTTTCCTTTCAGCAGTTTGTTTTCTAAGCAAGCCTGGATATTAACGTTCAGTTTTTGAATTTATAGTTTTACTTCACTTTTTGTCTTTAAAAGTTGACCAGTTGGTTGAATGCTGATTTATTTCAATCCTCTGCCGGACTCTAGCTATTTTTTCTTTTTCCTTTTGATTTATGTAGTTTTGAATAACTTTCACTTTCCTCATAAGGAAACCTGTCATGGTTTTGGATGGTGAAGTGCTTTCATTTGATTTACATTAACACTGGACTGTCACCACAGGGTTTTTGCATTTTTTGTATTTGAAAAATATTTGGGGTTTTTTGTTCTTTTAATCTTGGATCAAACTATCCAGAAAATATATTTCCTGTTTTGTTCAGTGTTGTTTGTTCTTTTCAAGTTACACAGAGCAAAAATGTATCACATAAGCCATGGTGGTTTAAATCTGAGAAAAGATTTTCTGGTAACAATGCAACTTTTAGTTAAAAGTTTTTTAAAAAGTTTGATGAGATGATAACGGTCATGAAAAATATGCAGAGGCATGTAGTTTTGAATAAGATTATAAAACTATTCTGACATGGAGGTTGCAGACCAAAGAGATATGGACCCCACAGACAGAACTAACTCAGCCAATCACATAAATTTCTTTGAAGTTTAAACTTGTATTCTTTTACAATACCAAAATCTTGACTGAAGGGAGAAGTGACAAATTGTTTTTTCCAAGAAGGATTGAGGAAGATTGGAGAATGGATTTATTACACTTAATTGGAAGCCACTTCTATTTGGACTTTGTTGGAAAGATAGATCTACTGTGGAGACTGAATTTATTGTATTTAATTAGACAAAAATTGATAAGAGATGTCATTAAGAAACAAACATGCATATTTGATCCAGGATGAATTATTCAACTTTTGGGACAATTTGGGATAGATAAAATGCTATGACAAATTTTCTATGAGTTGATTACAATAACACTTGGTTAACAGAGGGTTTTGAAATTTTAACCTTGTCTTTTTAAAAATATTATTGTTCTTCCTGTTAACTATTTTGTCATTAATATAGACAGGTCAATAATTTACAAATATATTTACTAGTTTAAAAATTTGGGAGGACCTGTTTCGCAATGGGTTCGAATCAATATTGTAGTAACTGTACTGTAGTTAATCAGTATTTAATTAGGGTGGATAATATGTGTATAAGTGTTGGGTTTCCCCCCCCCAAAAAAGTATAGGTTTCTCACTTCATCAGATCCTGGTTAATAAAGTTAGATTTGGGGTGATACGGGGAGGTAGGGAAAGGAAGATAGGGTAGGTATGCAGATAAAAGTTACATGTACATCAGATTACAACTACTTTATCAATTTACAATTACAATGTGTTAAATAAAATTTGTTGGTCTGAAAAGATGCTACCAGACTCCTGAGCATTGGCTACCCTAGAATCTCTCCTATGTTTCTAAAAGCATCTCAAGCTCAGAATAACCCTGTTTCCTATTCAAAAGAGTTGTTTTAAGTTCAGATTGGGGATTGTTTTTGCTTGGAACACTTCTGGAATAGCTGGAACAGATCAGAATACTTCTAAAAAGAACAGCTTTTCACTTTAATATGTTTCCATTTTTTCATAAAGTATAAAATATTTGTGTTAGAATATTTATAGTTCTCTTTTCAAACTCATAAATAAAATGCTCAGAGTGACTAACAAAAACATTTTTAACTAAAAGAAAAAGAACAACAAAGAAAATAAGAAATAAATAATCAGCTCAAGATAAGAACTAACAAAAGCATAAATCTTCTGGAATCATTTTATCATCTGAAAGTTATTTGAGAAAGACGCAGGATAATTTGGAGAAGGTATATACACATTTAGTTTTTTTAGTATCGGTAATAATAAGCATTCCACATTTCTCCTTTTGCTATTATGAGCTCTTTCTTTCGCTCTCTCTTGTGTGTGTGTGTGTGTGTATGTATGTATCGTTTTTTAATTTAGCATTATATTTCATGACAACAACCAGCTAATACAGTAGCAATAGCAATAGTACTTAGGTTTATATACCACTTCATAGTGCTTTACAGCACT
The DNA here is from genome assembly GCA_000516915.1 of Ophiophagus hannah. Taxonomy (NCBI): domain Eukaryota; kingdom Metazoa; phylum Chordata; class Lepidosauria; order Squamata; family Elapidae; genus Ophiophagus; species Ophiophagus hannah. Next base: position 127,955 of record AZIM01000324.1, read on the forward strand.
CTCTAAGAGGTTTATTTATTTATTTTTATTTTATTTTATTTGTCAATCGCTTACAAGATAATAGGTATAAGTACGAACATGAGTAAAAATACAGGAAATAGGTACAAATAAATGGGGACAATAGGACAGGGAGGGGAGGCACGATGGTGTACTTATGCATGCAGTTTATTTTATTTTTTTATGTTTGCAGTCAGAATATTGATCCCAATAATTTGGGTCCTCATTTTACTGACCTCAGAAGGATGGAAGACTGAGTTAATCTTAAACTGGTCAGAATCAAACTCCTGCCAGTCAGCAGAATTACCCTTCAGTACTTCATTCTAATCACTGTGCCACTATGGCTCTCTTAGACCTTTGGCTTGAAGAGAAGGCAAGCACAAATAAAATATTGGCACTCAAGAATCAAATTCCAAGCAATTGAGGGTTTTTTTTAGTGGTAATACCTTTAGGATACTGCTGATTTAAGTATTAAACCCACATTCAGAATTTTATAGCAATACAACATGCCCTGTAAATTGGATCCAGTAAAAACTCTAGGTAGGATTCTACATCTGAAACTAATTAGAATTTCAGAAAAACATGAATCCTATGTAAATCTATCTACCATTCAGAACACATTTAAAGAAATAAAAGTGTTAAGTCCATATCTTCTACTGGAAAATAATTTGCTGATAAGATGTTCAGATGGGTATTGTTAAATAATCTGTCTTTTTAAACCAGTTACTGTGTAAAATCTTCTTACTGCCTCTGGTATTCTAGATTACAAACAAGGATAACAGCTCTTTCAATGAATTACAAATAATTTATAAGGAAAAATAATAGTTCTCCAAATAATGAATTAACTGGTGGATGATTCTTGTCCCATTTTGCAGCTTCTGGCCACAAAGAAAAGGCCTCATAATTTTCAAATCTAATTACAATATGGAATCTATTTATCTATTATCTGTCTGTCTGTCTCTCTGTTTGTCTGACTGTCTATCTATCAATATAAATATTAATAATAATTGTGTTGGCATATAACTGACAACAAATAATAAATTCGAATAAATATAGAAAAAATCTGATTCTATTCATATTAACAAACATACTTCTGAAATATTACTAGAATATTTTTTTAATGCAGTTTCTTTGCAAAACTATTTAAGCCAAATGCACAGGGTCTATAAAATCTCCATGTAGGCAAAAACCAATTAATCTATATTTGGGTACATGTGGTTTATAGAAATAACAAAACTGCATTCACATTCTTTAAAATTCCAGAAAGGCAAAAGCATGCTGAAACACTCTGGTGAAAGTTAATGATAACTGGTATGGGAATTTATAAACCAGGTCGTGCCTGCATAATATGACTGTTGATTGGGAGTTTCAGTGTAATTTCATTTTGTGTGGGGGGGGTGTTAAGTTTTCAAAACCTTATACATTGCATTCTTAATGCAAAGTTTTCACTTGGCTTAATTTGCATATGTGACAGATGTAACGCTATCAGGAGAATTCATATCTGCTGAATAGAGAGTAATCTGTTGTATGGTTTTATTGCACGGTAAACTTTTTACCCTTCTGAATACCATCTTTCTTTTAAAAAATAATGTAAACAGTGCACAAAACATGAGACAGCTTAGCTCAATGATGCAGTCATTAGTGCTGCATAATCTGATTCATTTGCTGTTTTAATAATGCAGAACATGGGTCTTGTTCTATTACATTGCTATTAATGAAGAAATGACATGCTTACAAAAGATTTACTGTATTGTGATTTGCATATAGTTATCTTTAAAAGAAAATGTAGTACTCTTTTGAAGTGAGATATTCAATCTGAACAATCCACATCGAACAAGACTGCCATCTTCTGTCTTAACTGATGGAAATATAAATCCAGGACAGAGGAAATATAGCTTATTATCTGCTACTCGTGATCATATGTTCTGTACAGAATATTATTTGCTCTCATGTAGTTTCAAAAACAATCATGAACCTTGAAAACCATTAGAACATTTTCGTAGAAATATTATTTTACAACATAGCTCTTTTGATCTGTGCTGCACTAGAAATGTTATAATAGTAGAAACATAGGAAAACATTTAACATTTCTTTTGACAGACAATAGTTTCATCTGGCATTAATAGAATATGTTTTCTATCATGATGAACAGCCCTGGCATAGAATTTCCTCCTAAATTAATATTATGTTATTAACATTAACATGAAACACATGGGGGTGGGAGAGACAGAGACAGACAGAGAGAGAGAGAGATGCACTTCAGATTCAGGCAAATCTTATATCAAGAACTTGATTTGAAAATACTTCACAATTAATGTTACAAATATTTAGAATTCAAAGATGCAACTATGTATCTGCAAAATTAGTCAGTTTCATGTGGAAAGAGAAAATGATGATTAAGATATAGAATTATCTCTTGGTTACTCTGAGCACATCTCTACATGGTTCAGTTCACCACTGGTGCAATAATGTGGCATGTTTCTTAGTAAAGTATATTTCTGAAAGTGTTAGCTGCAAGTAGGAGTGAATTAAAAAAAATCAAGTGACTGTAATTTTTTTAAAAATTCAACACTAACTAAAATTGTCTGTATTTATTTTAGAGTTTCCAATAGATTTTGTCAACTGTAACAATATAAACATCAATTGTTTATAATGGAAGATGCCATTTTATGCCTGGGTCCATCTTCCCCCCCTCATTTTTTGAATAGTTCAGACTATTGAGCCCTGAGAATGATTAAATAAAAAGTAGATTAATAAAGCCAGAAGGTATCAAAATAATGAAACAGACTAACATTGGCAAACTTGTTCCATAGAAGCAAAACAAATTTGTAGAAACTGGTAAACACTTTTTATAATAAGACTTCAAACCATAAGATATAAAAGATATATCTAGAAAGTTTAAATAAAGATTAGAGGTATCTCTCCCTTTCTTGTCCGATAGTCATTTCATTAAATAGATCATTAGTATTCAGGTGGTCATTCATTGTGAATTAATTAGCCCTGTCCGTTAAAGGTTGTCAGTAAGTGATAAAGAAAAGAATGTTTCACCAAAAGCTTTAGTGATTCTACTCTGCTATTTGATTTCAGAATATACTTATTTACAAATATGTTGGCAGTCCTATTCATATGTCACTGCTAAATATATTAGTAGTGTTTTTCAAGGTCAAAGACTGCCATTCAACATATGAGAAAAAATATCTGAAGGCACTTAACAACATGTAGGATTTTCATGCAAATGATATACGTAAGGCAACTAAAAAGGTGACAGGCTGTTAGAAGCCTAACATGTCCTATAATTGACAGTGTGTCAGTAATTGGCACAATATTCCTGGGTAATTTTGCAGAATATTTCTGTACCATAACTGTTATTTTGGCCAAGGATTTTGAAATCTAGGGTCTCTATAATGTTAAGTCCACAATATAAGTATTCATTAAATATTCATAAAATTAAGCAGTTTTCCATAGGTGAAAGTTTACTGATATCAGATCCTTAAATGAAAAATAATTGCATGTGTCTTTTATTGCAATTTACAGGATAATTCTTAAAGAATTTCATTCAAATAGTTTTACATTCTCTGTTATGAAAGGTGTATATATAACCATAATACAGATTCATAATCAACAACTTCCATTTTCGTTTTTATAAAATAACGAAGCAAAGTAAATATGCATGGCTTTACAGTCTATGAAGAGCTTTGATCAAATAATCCTTTATGAAAAGAATTGCCCTGTTCAAGTCCACTGTAAATTTAAAACAAAATGTAAGAAGAACCTAAAAGTAGCCTATCAACTATTACTATTTGACCATCAGTACAGGGTGATCATACACACATCAATCTTAATCAATCTATGTATATGTGCATAAATATTTATGTAAAAACATGTTTTGCTTTCTTAGGGAATATTGCATTGGTGATTTTTTTTGTTGGCAACATACAAATAGCCATTTCAAGTTATACTTTTAATTTTAATGCATTTAATACATTATGCTAAGGTCCATAAAGCGTGCACTCACCGAACTGGTTGTTACACCAGTGGAATCCCACCCATGAATTAGTCTCTTTCTTATTTAACAGTATCAGTTTGCATATTGCACCACATAACGGGTAGAAATGTGTCTTAGTTTTAATTTTAAATCAAAATTCACTAAAATTGTCTGATCACATAAAAGAGTAGAACTGGAAGATTAAAAGAATGAATCAAAATCCAGCCTGTTAGATCTGTTTGTTCCTAATAAAGAGTCGTTTGTTCTGGGTTCCCTATTTAAACACCAGAGGGACAAAGTGCTTAGTGTTTTGGGACAGCAACATATAGGACAAGTGAATGTTGTAGTATTTGTATTTTATAACTGGTCTATCTATGAAATGTTTCAATCATGCAGTAGTGGTCCAAACTGGAAAAAGCACTTGATCTCGATCTTCCATTATCTGCATCCCATCTCTAAGTGGGAAACGAGCAAATAGTCAGGCAATTAGCATCCTCCCCTGTTAATCAAAAAAGTCAAGATGGCAGCCACAACATTGTGGTCAAGCTTTACCCCATTTTTACACATTTTGCATATATGACATATATTAAAAAAGGATGAGCTTCAGCCATTTGGCCACATGGCCATGTTGACTTTTTCATCCTTCCTGTGAACACCTGGACTTTGCTTATTACACTCACCACCACTATAACAATCAAGAAGATGCCTTATTCTTGCTAATCTTCAGTATCTGTAAGGAATATATGGATGTACATTTCAGGTCATAATCAAATGTGAATAAAAGTAATATTTCATTAAGATACAAAATCAGTAATGTAATATGTTTACATGCATTTGAAATACTTTTAGTGATGGAAATTAGTATTTTTGCAGAAAGAAAAAGTAATTTTACAACTTCTTTAACACATGTGACAAAATTTAGTAGACCAAAATCTTATGCTACTATTTTTAGTTAGCCTTTAAGGAGTAGTAATATTATGTTTTTTTCCTGAAACAAATAAAGCTATTTCTAATGTTTTTAAGTGTAATATTTGTTTGATATAACATACTTCCACAAATAATCAATAATGATCCATTAATATTCAGCATTATAAATATTTGCCTTTTTAAATAATCATATCTGAGCTTTCTTACATATAAATAGAAAAGGAGATAGGTTTTTTTTTTCAAAAATAAACACTTAGCTCAGTAACTACCACTGGGTTATGAATATTTCTGTTGCCAAGGAAACCTAGTTGAATGTTGCATTAGAACTGGAATCCCAATTCCATGGGGCAATCAGAATCAAATATTTTATAAGTTCTACACAAACCCAGATGAGACAGAAATTCCGAAATGGATGATTCCTAACTGTCAGGTATTCAACCATGTCGCCTGAATAATCTAAGTTTCTTTTCCTTTTCAGAACTGATTAGAATTCAAGCTCTACCTTCAAAAGAATTCAGGCAAGGAGTGAAGCTAGTTTTGGGAGCCATCTTGAAGTTTTCCTAGTGCAATAGGAACTTGCCTTGCCAGTTTACCAAAGCAGTACAGTGCAGATGGCAGTTACTCCAGTAGAATGGATAGAAGAATCATATATTTTTATAGATGTTCATTGTTTTTTCTTCCCAAATATATGTCTTTCCATTTTTTGGAAATTACAATCTCCAACTCTCTAAAATAGACAAATTAGTTTAAGACTTCATCCTTTGAAAATCTTCAGCTACAAATGAAAGGAAATGACTTGATGCTCTTATACAGTTTATAAAGATACTTGCCTCTCTATTATTAGGAAGAAAATATTGGATTAGATGAATGTTTCAATCAATCCATCAGAACATTTCCAATATTCTGACAAAGCTTTCTAAGATTTAGAAGGAAGCTAACTGATTACGCTTCCTATTTCTCTGAAACTGAAATTAATTTTAATTCAAGATATATCTGTTTTGTCTTTTTCCTTTGTTTCATATTACATTTGACTGATTCTTACAGTAAAGGTATTAGCATATGATGTAATAAGAGGTGTTGCTATCAGCTGACTTGTTGCAAAGCCTGACACTTTTAAGGCTAAGAGGAAGTAACTGGACCAAGGTCACCCATCTGGTTTCATAGTTAAAGGAAGTACTAGAACACAGATCTTCTTACTCCTAGAGCTACTCCTTAAGCACCAACCACAGCATTCTGGTTTTCATCTGCATAAAAGGCCAGGTATGTAAAAAGAAAATCATATCCTGATAGTTCTTTCCTTCTTTCCTATATGATTTCAAAAAGATTTGGAAATTCAAATTTTAGCTACCAACTGCAGTAAGAAATCTAATGACCTAACAATATGAGATTGATATGTATAATTAGAAAATAAATAAAGTATTGATTTTAATGGAAAACAGACTTTCAAGAGATAGCAAAGTACTCAAATAAATCAGTGGTAGTATTCTACCAGTTCGGTCCGGTTCTGCCAAGCCAATAGTAGCGATGAGCAGTGGAGACCAAACCGATTCTCTCCACCGCTCTGCTGTTGGGCCCACCCACCCATCTGGGCTCCCATACTCACCTTTATTCTCTGAATTAGAAGCGCAGCTGCTTTGTGCGGCACAGAAGAGTGCTGCACGGCAGCTGCTGAAGTGACTGGGATCATTCAGGCTTGCAGGAGGTGAGATTGAACACCTCTGCGCCTGCGCAAATGCCTCTGCACCTGTGCAAAGTGCGCATTTGACACATGCATGCATACAAAGTGTGTGCATGTTTGCAAAGCACGCCCACAAAGCCATGCCCACCAAACTGGTGGTAAAAATATTTGAATCCCACCACTGAAATAAATGAACTTTCTTTAAAAAAAAATCTGCTCATTTTGCCTCCAGTTTTCTTCTTCCAGCACAAATCACAATTAATCAAAGCTACATATCCTTTTCAGTTGATCATTTTATAATGCATATTTGCAAATAGGTTTTGAAGACCATGTTTGATAAAAATTCAAAGAATCAAGTGTATGCCTAGGGAAAGAAAGGAAGAAAGTAAAAGTAGAAGAAATTATGAAGCTACAATAAGGTTTGATCTAACATAGTTACAAAGAGACCATGCTTAAACTAAACATATCACTTTCCAATTCCTTTAACCTAAGAGCTATAGAAGAAAATAATCAAATAATTGCCTGAACAAAACTATCATAAATAAAATATTTTCATCAATAAGATTTTGTTTTGAAAATAATATTTTACTTTGGGCTTTGTCCACCTTTGTTAAATGCAATTGCAGAAAATCAGTTTTAATTATATTATAATGGCAACTTAACATAGTTTGCATTGCCAAATCAACATGTTGCACACAGTTTATTACATCATTATTTCATTATTGTTTAGAATTTTAATAAAAGTTCTCTATTCAAGAAATAAATACAAAATTTCATTAAAGATAAGTGTACACATACAAGTTGTAAACTATTTTAAAAAGACCTTGTTCTATGAAAATTCATTACAAAATACATTCAAATAGATAATAATTTTAATTTTCATACAACTTTTCTAAATACATCTGAAATGATTGAGGAATTGGGACAGAAATAATTTAAAATTTGAAACATGAGAAACGGTGAAATAAACAAAATAATTTTCTGTCAGGCTCCAAAAAACCAAGAAAGACACATTGAGTTTCTTCTAAGCCATTTCCTTTATTGTTCATTACTACAAAAAATTTTTTGTCAAACTAAAACTGTACCTTAAAATTTATCCTCTGTTAGGGAGGAGCCCTCTTCACCCTTTTTCTCACACACTAACTAAATCGCACTGGCTCCTCTGGGTGCATTACTTTTCTCCTGGGAAACTGGACATATTCCATTTTCAGAAATGTTTTGCTTTGAGGTTGAAACATAATCTACAAAAATAAATTAGCAGAGCCAGTTTCAATTTCAATTATTGCTCTATGTCTATGTCTCTCTCTCCTTTATCTTCCCACATAACATGGAAAATTTCTACAACTAATTCCAGGACATAGGTCCAGTTTGTGATAGCACTGTTTTCCTTTCAGTAGCAATACATCAGTGGAAATGGTCTTGTAACAAACTTTGCATGCAACTTTGCATATCAAACATACCACAGCAAATATTTAATATTTTATTACAAATGTATCAACACTATTTTTAAAAAATTAAAGTTAAGATGCAATTTATATTGGAGCCTCTTTCTTAACAAGACAGAATTCATCCAAAATATTTTCACACAATTATTTTAATGCATATTTGTAATAAATATAGTGATGTCCACCATTCATATTATTATCAAGTTTGCACAAAAGATATGGTGGTGTAACTTAGGGAAGGATAGAAAAAATGAGATTTGTACATATTGCTTATGAGTTAAGTTTATAGTTGGGAATACATGCCCTAATCCTGAAGTATAGTGTAACATTTTGACAATTACATTAAAAAAAGTTGGCCAGCTTTCAAAGGGGAAAATATTTTCCTATTAATTTAGAGCATTTATTTATGTATGTATTAGCTTGAGGCTGCCCAAATCCAAGGAAGTCTGGGTTGGTTTACAAGAGATTGAACACAAGGTACTACACAAAAACTGATGTGCAAAAAGGGAAGAAACCTGTATATGAAGAGTATTGTTTATCTGATTAGTGTGGAAAGCTGATGTATGAAAATGTGCTATTGTGCCATGTTGTTATTACTGATGTGGTTAGGGTTAGGGTTATCCTAACCCTAATCTACATCTACTTTTCTGAGGTTCACTCTCCATTTTGGATGAGCTGACCTATTATTTCTTTTTCTTACAGGCTTTTCAATCATTGTGTTATCTAATAGGGTAAATTATATTTTGTAACATTTGGGTTCCAGTTTGCAAATTATATTACTGCTACCATAACTCAGAAAACTGGTTACCAGCCTTACATGATAAACATGATAGTATTTGAGAGGCTGTCACAAAGAGGAATATATTTTCCAAAGCACAGAGAGCCAGATAAAAAACAATGGATGAGAACTAATGAAGGAGAGAAGAAACCTGGAATTAAGGAGAAACTTGCTAGAGTGAGGGCAATTAACCAGTGGAACAGCTTTCCTTCAGAAGTTGTGGGTGCTTTATCACTAGACACTTTTAAGACTGGACAGTCACTTGTCTGAAATGGTATAGGACCTCCTGCTTGAGCAAGCAACTGCACTATAAGACCTCTAAGGTCCCATCCAGCTCTATTCTTATTCTGATTCACCCTTCCAATTAGCAGAAAGGGGAATATGTGTTTCTTCTTTTAACATTGAATTGGTTTAATGTCATTAAATGATGGAGAACTAATGAGTGATGTATGTATGACCCTGAATTGGGCATCCTTTCATAAACCATTCATTAATTTTACTTAATCAATTTGTACAGCTGGCAGTACAAATGACTCTTATTGAATTACCCCATTTAAACAAGTGACTCTTGTGGAATTACCCCATAAAAGCACAAAATAAAATTCATAGCAATCAAAGAAAATACACAATCAACAATGCTAATAGAGGCAAGAGATTAATCCTTTCAGACACTCAGGCCCCTAAGCTGGACATCCTAATGGAAAAGTGCTATTATGGTAGCTAAAATTCTGAATTACAGTATATATACATATTATACAGATGTTTATCAAAAATTCAGAATCATGTTATTCTTGGGCAAAGAACAAGAGCTCAAGGCATACTTTTCTGTTAAATGATAATTCTGATTCTTTGTCAAAGAAACAGCATGGAAGAAGTTCACTTTATTTTGGAATATTGGTCTAGGAAAGGACAAACAAAATTTCCATTAGTATCACTCCCTTTCGTACAAAGATAACGAAGACAAATGCTTTATATATATAAGCAGGCTCACTAAATACAAATACTTTATTTCCACATTTATTTTAATAGAAAGTATTTTGAATTTGCAAAAGAAAAAAAGCATATGCTAAATCAATTGTTTTGCTATTTGACTCAGATATAAAAATTGTTGGTATTTTGATTCAGGAACCAGCAATATATATAAGAATTAGATTGTTAAGTCATGCCCATCATTTCCAGTATTTCTTTAAAAAATTCCTTCCAATGCATGATGTCCAGTTCTAATTTTTGTCAATAATTCTTTTTAAGACTTGGATAACTTTCAAAAGAAGTTTGCTGCATGAAAAATGGACAAACTGGTGTTTGAGAAGCCGAAATCCATCTTCCCCTCATTTGTAACAATATGCAAATTTATTTGATTCTATATCACTTTTGGGAAGTTTTTAAGAAGAGATTGGACAATTATTTGCTGTTGGTATAGGGCAGGGATGTCAAACTCATGGCCCATGGGCCCAGCCTGGAAATATCAAAGGACTGACCCACAGTGCCTCTGGTGGCTAAAACGGGCAACATGTGGCCCCCTTGTGCCTCATTTTCACCCTCCAAAGCCTATTGCAGCACTCCACCACCTGAAACTGGATCAAAACTAGGCTGAAACTGGACCAAAGAACAGGCCAAAATGGGGCCAAAAAAGGGCCACATGGCCTGTTTTGGGCCAGCAGAGTGCTGCAGGAGGCATCTGTCCATCCCACCCCCGCTGCCCCTCTTATGCTCCCCCACGAGCCCGCAGAAGAGAACTACAATGCTGATACAGCCCTTGAAGAAATCCAGTTTGACACCCCTGGTATAGGGTTTCCTGCCTGAGCAGAGGGTTGGACTAGAAGACCTCCAACGTCCCTTACAACTCTGTTATACTGTTATCTGTACTCAAAATCTGGGCCAGGCATTTAGGATCTGGAAATATGCTATCTTCAGTGAACCAGAGATACTATAGTGAATTTTCTGCATCTCTAGTTGTTCAATAATTTTATAGAAGCTTAAAAATAGCTTGGATATAAACTACCATAGAAGTCTTCAAACTTTTAGTTCATGAAATTTTATGCTTCTTTTCCAAAATATGGTTTGATTATTATTTTTCCATGCATTTAGTGAATTAGGTAATGTGTCTACACATCTAGTTCAGTTGTTCAGTATGCATAGAAACCATGGGTAGAAAGAGTAATGGTAAAAATGGACTGCTGGCTTTTTCTGAGGTCCGATGCATTGTGATAAATGGAAATCTATGTGTGAACAGGTTTTCAGGTTTACTTAAACATAAGTGCCAGCACATGGACATCCAAGGAACAGAATCTCTAGGTAGCATCAATACCATAATCCCAGCTCTTTTCCCTCCTGAATCTAATTTCTAAAGCTAACACTTCCAATTAGTTATTCAAGATGTTGGTATTTTAACATGCTTGGCCTAGGATACTATCATAACTGCTGATATGGGGCCTCATTTCTGACACTCATATATCTCTTTCAGTTTCTTTGATTGCATTCTCTAAGGTTATCCTTTCAAGACCATTACAGTGAAAGGCTGTAACAGGGGATGGAGCTTCCTTGTTGGTCACTGAACTTTTCAACTTTGTTACCTGCATGTGCTTCTTGTTTACTGCTGTCTAGTATTTGTGTGTCTCTGTGTCTGCTATCTTTCCCCTGTTGGATAAGAGATTGCTTATAGTTTTTAAATGTTGTATTTTTATTTTGTACTTCATTTTGTAGATGATTAAATTTTTTAAATTTAAACAATATTGTATGTTAGCTGCCTTTGAAAATGGATAGTACAAAATACTTTTCCTCTCTAAAAATTAAAATGTTTTTAAATAAATGAATAATATGGAGGCAGATCTTCTGTCCTAGGACTCAAACAAAAGAAACTCAATACTGGAGCATGGCAACTCTGAATATTTAAATAGCAATTTTAGTAGATAACCCAAAGGGCCCCCAAAATCAGAGTTGGATCTGATTTGTTTGTGCAAGTCTTTATCCAATCTGAGTATCTGCACTAGGACAAATAGGAGATAGCAATTCTTCCTTTCCCTGCATTTCTTATACTTTCTCATGATCTTATCTGGACCATAATGGGAGCCTCTGAAATAGCATTGTAAATAGAAGTGATTACAGAAAATAAGAAGAGAAATCTCTTAAATTTCTCTACTCTGTTACAGCTAATAGAAAATTATGTTGGTCTTTGCTCCAACCTTGTGCAATGCCTTCCTTCAGGCACTCTAGGAAAAAACAGAATTGTCCCGGTAATGAGAACAGTTTGGAATATGTCTTTACAACCCTCAATTAATTTTTTTTCTTTCCTCAACTTCCTTGTTAAGTTTTTATACTTTTTAAAAACTAGTGATAATTTGAAATTTGGTTGATGACAGCTAAAAAACAATGACAGAAACACATTTTGTTGCACAGGAAAACTTAACAAACAGGATGGCTAGTTTCTTGTGACAATCTGTCTACTAATTAGCATCCAATATCCAGAATACACCAAATATATCATATAACTTTTGCTTAGTCTTCCTGCAGAGAAAAGTCCAACCATCAAATGATTTATTCCTGTAAAATGACTAACAAGAGACTTCACCAATAGGTTGCTCATCTCCTACAGAGCTCTAAATTTATGTAAACATGACATGCATTTGTTAGACTTATGTTTTATAATCCTATTATCTCATAGAAGTGGCAGCTACAAATACAAATCATAATATCACCGTTTTGATTTACAAACCAGCAAGCTGCATGATTGAACAGGGAATTCTTTGTAGACCCTAATCTAACCATTTCTTTTGCCTTGTATTGCCAGATAACTAAAGCTACTTATTCTTATTATTTTGTATATACCAGCCAGCTCTATTAAAGCCAGCTATTGAAAATGGAGTAAATACATTGAGTAATTTCTCTTTCATTGCTGCAATTGGACAAGATTTTAGTATTTGCAATTTGTCATATACTTCATAATCAGATTACCACACAGTTTGCATAATAAATTAGTAGAAAGACAATAGCAAAATTATCTATTAATATGAAATTGGTTTTCATGGTTTTACATCATATTACAACATCAATAAATGATACACAATACCTATGCAGTTGAACATTAAGCTGCATCACTAGACATAAGTTGCTTCATACCAAGAGTCAAACACTATTATTTCTAAATTCCAGGTACCATATTTAGAATAATATTCACATAGAAGATTTTTGTATAATAATTTTAAATCATGTGTAGACTGCCCAACACATTTATAATATTTCCACTATAGAGAAGTTATCTCTAAACTTCTCATTATATGTCTGAATTTTACTGTAATTTGTAGTATTTCTATCAATATTCTCTATGTGAACAGGGAGAACATTATAAATAGCAATTATATTTACTTTTGCCAAAAACATTTTATTATAATTTATCTTTTTATAACTCTATTGTTTTCAAAAATACATCATTAAAACATAAACAGACAACAAAAATTGGGAAAAATAAAGATCAACAAAGAGGATATGGAGATGCCAATAGCAAAAGTAATAAAACAGCAAAAGAATGATTTTTCACCTTTCTCTGGCACAGATAAGAATTAAAAAATACATCAAACTTTTACTCTAAGGTTAATATTTGTCTACATTATTTCTATAGGCTTGTATTTTTCTAATTATCTAATCCTAAAATAATATTTTATTTCTTTCACTTTTTGCAAAAATTACAAAAGTGGTTTCCAAGGAGAAATGAATTTATCTTCTTCCCAGCTCAATAAAGTAGCTAATGCCTGAGCAAGTTATTTTTTTCCTAAGCTTTCAGAAGGACTCTCCAGAATAGACCTAAACATCAAACAAAAAATTTCTTCCCTGAATGTCAAACAAAATTCTTCTTCCCTGAGTTCCAACATAGCCAAATTATTCAGTCTTTTTTCTAGTTTCAAATGCCTGATACCTTATTTTCTAAAAAAAAATCCATTCTATCATTAACTTGTTTAATTTTCCTTAAATCTTATCCAGTCTTTTCTCCATTTTTTTTCCAGAGTATCAAACTTAACATCTAGAGATTGTGCCAGTTTTGATCCAGTCATCAAAATTTCAGAAAGATCAACAAAATTGGTTTATCTCTGGAGCCTCATCTGATACCTTGACATGCAACCATGATCTATAGAAGCGATTGCCAACCTTTTGGACCTCAGGGACCACCAAACTCATTATTTTAAATCCCGTGGACCAGAGACCATGGAAAAATCCTTTAAAAAGTCTGCAGGAAAACTCCCCACCCTGTTTGCCTACCAATCGATCCTTCTTTATTTGGGATTGCAGGATACTGTCTCCAGCTCCATTTTCAGGGGAAGAGAGAGAGAGAGAGACTTTTGGCTTCATTCAAGG
>AZIM01000324.1:369080-383113 GCA_000516915.1 Ophiophagus hannah
TAAAGGGAATTTATCTACTTTGGTGACTTCGTTATTTTTGTGCCATGGCCCGGGTCATCACAAAGAATAAATCTCTGCTTTTTAAAAACAGGAAAATTTCAACAATAATGTTCATGGATATTTGCAATACACATGCAGTGTGTATGCAGTCTAAAAAGTGGATCAATATAACATACAAATAATAACAGAATGGTGCTATTGTCATTCCTTCCAGGCCCAGGAATGTAAAAATAGTTTTATCCCTTACATATTATGAAGATCCTAAGAAAAGTTCTTCTTCACACATTGGTACATACTATAAGTAGTCCTAAACTTATGACCATTAGGTTCACAAATATTTGAAGTTACAGTGGTACTGAAAAAAGTAACTTACAACTGGTCCTCACATTTACATCTGTCACAGCATCCCCATGGTCAAGTGATCACCATTTGCAATTATCCCAGGGCACTTCCAACAAACATAAGCTGATGAGGGAAGCCAGATTTGCTTAATGACCATGACAAAAAATGTCATAAAATTGGGCGCCACTTAATGACCACATTACTTAGCAATGGATATTCCTGTCACAATTGTGGTTGCAAGACCAGGATTACCTATAAAAAATCTACAGCAGGAACATCCAACCTTGGCAACTTTACAACATGAACTGACTGAGGAATTCTGGGAGTTGAAGTNCACAAGTCATAAAGTTGCCAAGGTTGGAGAACCCTGCTCTAAAGTATCAGAGCAAAACAAACTGATCATAATTTCTAATCCATTTTTTCTGAAATATTGATATGTTATATTGCATTTTATTATAGGATTGTGTTTCTTCATAGCTTTCAGAAAAATAAGCAATGCAAATGTAATGATTATTCCTTGAAGTTTAAACTTACTAATTTTTGTGATCTTTTCCGCAATCTGTGCCATATAGTATGATAAAGCTGTAATGAAACAGAATCAGTCAGTATGTAAGTTTAATAAATCATTATTACTTTGCAATTAAAATGTGTTTTCGTGTTGTGTATTAAGGGCAAAATCTCATGAGAGGATCAAATAACCACATTTCATAATTTTTCAGCTTTCTTATATAAAATCTCTCAAGATTTAAAGAGGGAAAATCCAATTGTATTTCTTAAGAATAAACATTAAATTCCATTATTTTGAACAGCAGGGGTGTGTGTATGTGTGTGTGTGTGTGAGTGAGCGATTAAAATTTAATGTTTCTCTGGAAAACATTTGTTCTCCTAAATATATCAAGCAGATGAAGCCTTTTTGGGGGAAAGTGATGTTACATTTTGTAAATATACAGTACTGTAATTTGAAAAGTTTGGCTGAGTCTTTTCCACTAAACTCTAAGATGCTGGCTTTGTACTTAAAAGTACGAAGTTATTTAAAGTAAAAAGGAACAAGAGATGATATCCAATTTCCCACCATTTTTCTTTAATTCTCTTTATGGATTCTAAACTGTGGAGCAGAAACTGTTTAATGATTACCTTTATAATTAATTGTTGCTGATGGTTGTGCAGTATAAAACCCAGAAGTAGCCTTTTCCTTTTTTGCTGGCCCTTAAATGCTTCAGTATTGCACTGCCAAATTGTAAGCATATTGTTTTTCATTCTTTTCAAAGAAATGACAAAAACTTTGCTAATTTTCCAAAAACTGTAATGTACTTCTTTTACTTTTTTTATAAAGACCTCAAAATTTCCCGGGAGTTTTAAAAAGGGCAAAAGATTTTCTCCTGCCTCATGAGAAACATCAGTGAATTTAGGATGAAAAATTTGAAGGCTATTTACTGCATACCATCCTAAATCTATATTATCTTTCTTATCCTAAATAAAAATACTAGTAAATAGATTGCTAACCTTTAAATGATGAGGTACAGAGATACCTTGGAATCGTCTTCTTAATTCAGACTGGCTGCTTTGAAGATTATGAGCTGCTGTCACTTCATATTGATCACACAAGCTAGTTCTTGAAATATGAGGTCCTTCACTAATGTCTACAAAATCACCAAATCTGTTGAAAACAAAACAAAGAAAGCTTAATCACCCCAAAATGTGTTAGTAATAGCTTGAAAACTATTTCTGTTATCTAGCCAGTGGGGTGGCGATAAGCTCCTATTCACTGTATGTGTTGAAGTGAAACTGAATAGATAATTGGAAGATGGACTAAATTTCTTAAGTGTTCCCTATTTGAATTTTTGCACAAATATAGCTTGGAATCATGGACTAAATTTCTGTTCTGACAAAACTCAAAGCTTCTGAAATGACTGTCTTTAAGGACCTATAATGAATTTCTCTCTGGCTGAAAACATAATGCAACATTAAACCTGTAACTTTTTATTTTTGCTACATATTTTTCCATTTAGAAGTGCTAAAATAAAGTATTTTAATGACAGTTAATCAACGTTTCTAAAGTATATTATAGCTTTCGGGTGGTAGTAGACTTGTCTACTGAGATAACAGGCCAAACCCTACATTGAATTGCACATGCCAATATAAGTAATATAGTAAAATATAGCTAAATGGAACAAAAATATATTAAATGGAACATCAGCATTTAGATGCACACGTGAATTAAGATCTCCTTCACACTATATAATTTTCAAGTGGAGTCTTCCAGTTCAAAGGATTGAGGCCTTATTTATCCCTTGTAAATATTTACCCTAATCACAAAAAATAATTCCACGAGTTCTGAAAGTGGATTTTCACTATAATTTTAATGAAAGATAAATTGCTGATAAATCATATATCCTGATGAGTCAGGAATGACTGGTCCTTTGACATTAACTTTAAAGGAAGAGAAAGAGAGAGAGTACAAAGACATTCCTCTCACTGAAGTGTTAAAACATTGCTCAGATCCTTAGTTCCTCATTTATTCTCCCCGTTTCTGGTTCAATGTGAAGATCATAAAGATAAAGATTTCTAGCTGTTAAAAAAAAGGCTGGCTTGGGCTTTGCTCACCTGTGCACTGTAACTACTCCTTTGGAATTCTGAGAAGCTCTTTCTTCAACCATATCCTGTTTGAACCTAAAACACAAAGAAACAGGTCCATAACTAAACTCCTTATTGTATGTAATGTAAAGTAACAGTAAATTTAAGTAGAAGGGTATATACATTCTATTTCATTTTTTAAAAATCATACGTCATTTTCCCTTCCTACATGCCAGTTCTAGTAACAGTGAGTTAAGGAATATTTTTTCTTTCTTTTCAAAAACTGAGAAAAATTCTTCCCTTTATACCCACCACCAGACCTTTATTAACTATTGCCAGCATTGCTTCTAGTAGAGCTTTTCCTAAAACTTCAAAACCCTATTCTTGTATGGTTAATGTTGATGCATTTAAACCCACAGAAAAAATATTCCATTTTATTCATTCTTGCAATTACTCTTCAAAGGGGAATGATGTGCATTATCTATTACAAAATAAAGAATATACAACATATGTTAAGTACAGCTGCAATATATGGCTATTCGTTTTAACAGGAGTTACATATTGTTCAGCTGAATTCCTTTTCATTATCAGTAGTATACTAATAAACATGAAAACCAAAAGTAAATTAATAAGGACCTGTTTATTTTTTTAATCACAAATTATAGATCTTCGAGGTGAAGCACTGATTTCAGGTTATATACATGAGTGCAGAGACAGGCAGATACACATCTTTTCTGAATGACATTTTAATTCTGACATATAGATTGTTAATACTAACTTGTTATACTCAAATATTTCAAGTGCCACTTTTGCATCGACATCCAGCACTTCAAATGGCAAATCTTTCAGAATTAATCTGAAAGCATCTTTTGAAAGAGAACGGAGACTTTCCTTCAAAAATAAGGGAAAAACACTAAGATTATATAGACAGACATGATAAACAAGAAGGTTCAAATAATGTTAAGTATTTTAAATATTTCGTGTGTTATTTAATGATTATTCTGGAGATTTTTCAAACTGTGGCTATTTAAGTTAGCTCTGTCTCTACAAGAATATAGTAAGCATAAAATAAAGGGAACATGTTTCATATTTACTATTTCTCCTTTCATCTAAGCTTTAAAAAAACTCAATATCCTCCATTCTGCCCAGTAGTTTGGAAAATTATTTGGCTTAATCAATATTAACATGTCCACATAGTGTTCCTTTTATTTCATCCCTAATGCAATACAGAAGGAAGTTTATGAATTAACAATTTTAGCAATTATAGCTATACTATAAGAAATATTTGAGGAATAAAAGGGCAACTTGTGACGCTATCCAAATCCAATTTATATATTTTAATATACTATACTTTTTNGTTTTCTAATCCAGGTGCCTGACCGTGCGACAAATCAGTAATATTGATGGTAGGTCATGTAGAAAAATGCAAGGAAGCACATTAATTTTAAGCTTAGTCTTAAGGCAAGACTAACCTGCTTCCTTGCATTTTTCTACATGACCTACCATCAATATTATTGGTTTGTCACACGGTCAGCCAGTTATTTTTATCCGCCTATCTAGTCCTTCCCAAGGACCGGGGATAGGCAGATGTGGATGATATTATTATTATTATTGTTGTTGTTGTTGTTGTTGTTGTTATACATATGCTGCCCATCTTGCCTGTGGTGGAGGAGGGTGGAGCAATGGCATAAAGTTTTATAATAGAAATATGACCAGACTAAATCCAGAGCTGAAGAAGTTCCAGATTAGGTTTTATAACAATATTATATGAATTAAGGTCTGAATCCAGAACAAAATCTAATATTGACTCTATCATCATAGGATGAAAAATCAATCAATTTCTGGTCTGCTAATTCTGCGTACAATGTTTTCAGATCAATTTGTACAAAATATTTAAATATTACCTAACAATATACATATTTTGAATATATTTTATTCAAAAAAAAATACACATTTGAAACCCAAATAAGTATTAGAGGTTTGATCCAGCAGTCTAGGAAGTGCAGTTTACATCTACATTTATACAAAAATGAGTTTCTCATGTAGTTCAAAAATATGTTTATTACATAATAAGAGCAAATGAAACAGGGCACAAACACATAAAGTTCTGTATGGATACAAATGTTTACTGCAATTTTTACATTTAGCAATTATTCTTTTCGTAGAATATATTGAGTTGTCCATTAAACCAGTTTGATCTTACCTCAGCTGGCGTCCATGCATCGAGTTTGCTATCCAAGATTACATCATAGCAAAACGCTCCAGATGTCACTGTATAGCAAGACAACATTTTGAAATATTGGTATGGATAGATTTTTCAAAGTCAGATGTTTAACAAATTCAATGAGAACCAGCATGTAATTACAGTTTTCCCTCCCAGAAATGTGGCTATACAATTAATTTTAAATCTATAATTAGGAATCTCTTAATTAAGACCAAACAAAATGTCAAACACAGGGTACAAGTTTTTGGGTTATTCAGAATTCTTCATTAAACAAGATATTATCAAAACAAATAAACCCAGGATGGTAAAGAAATGAAATCTAAATATGGCTACATAGTTAATTATTGAGTTCTACACATCTTACTTGTGTAGATGAAAATAATGAATTGTGTCCAAATATCAAATAGATTTTTAGGACTTCCTCCAGCATTGACACTTGCTCTGGCAAAAAACTGAAGAAACATTTTGATCAATGACTGAATGTCTTTGGAACTTTTTCACAAAAAAGTTCACCTAACACAATCTTAACTTCTCTTTTTATTCAAGGTGCAACTCTTTTTTGGGGAGGAGGGAGGGTTATAAACAACTTTCTATATATGCATACGTAAGTAAATTTCTTCTGGTTCGATGAGGTAAAACCTTTCAGATAAATTGAACAAATTACAGCATTAATTTGAATATTAAAAGTAATATTCAAATTATGTCTGCAATTCTGTTCTATTTAAACAGGAATTTTATCTGTTCTGCTATAGTATGCAATTGAGAATTGAACACAGGTTAATAAATAATTTTAAGAAATATGCTTTCTTCAACATTATGTTGTTTAACATGGCAGTTTTGGATATGACCAATTCCAAATAAAGACCAACTGAAAAAACCATGTATACTATCTTCACAGAAAAAAGTAGTTAAAGTACTTACCATCATAAGAACTTTAATGTAATTAGGTGAACAAAAACAGTTGACAATGACCTAATGAAATTGGTAATTTAGTAAATTGTATATGATCATTTTCTTCAGCTTTGTAATCTTCCAGTGGGTTCAGACTATAATTCAAAACATTTTGCATACATTCAAAATGCCATAATACCTACATTTTTGAAATGTGTAAATTACAGAGATAATTTTCTATGTTCATTGTAATACTCTTCCAGAGAATTGTGTTACCTGGTATTTCTGGAGCTTTAACAAGAGTAACTGAATATTCATCTTTAAATGCTTGCTCTAAAACACAGCCCAGAATCATAGCACAAGAACGCCAATAAGCCTGCAATAGATTATTAATTCAAATTATATCAAGACAGTTCAATGTAAATTTCAAAAGCAATATTTAAAAGACTCAAGGCATCATTTATAAAGTTTTATGTTTGACAACAAATGTTATTAAAAATGTAGCCAGACATAAAAAGTATTTGGCTTGTATTCTGTTTCTGAATATCCTAAGGAATAAGAATGTCATTTATTTTATGACTCAAAAGTACTCCACTTATATTATTTAAATCTGTAATTAATAGAAAGCCAGAAAGATGAAAGAAACTTTATCCTTTATATCCTTATCCTTTATAACAGATATCTTAGTATACCATTACTCAAATCTGGAAAAGAAAGAAACTTTAAAATGATTTGGCTGCACTCGCTCCACAGCACCCTAAATCCTCCCGTACTTGCCCATATCCCATAGCATCACTCACTGCATCACTCAGGGACAGAAATTCCAGTCCCAAATAACAAAGTTAAGCAAAGACTACCTGTATTTACATTCAACTAAATTTACACCATGCATCCTTTTGTCCTTCAGTTTAAGAAAAACAATATAAAGCAAGAAATCCAGTATTGTCATACTTTGTTCACTTCTTCTGCATCTTCATCTTTGAAAGTAAGAAACTGAATTTCACAAGAATGAGTCAAAGGTCTGTACATATCCCAGAGCTGCCCATCTACAAGGGCAAGCACAGATCTCCTAGTATACCATTCACTTAAATCTGGAAAAGACAAAGTAAAATAAAAATTAAAGTTCAAAAATTATTACACTGTGCTAAGATCATATTGTATTAGTGAAACAACAGTCTAAAACAATCACCTGTATAATATTTAAGTAAACTAACTGATTTTAAGAGAGGGAGCAACATTTCACCCATAGTTGTTGTTGTTGTTGTTGTTGAACCATCTGCTACTTCTTGTTTTTCTTTTTTAATCCTACAATGAGACACTATCATAATCTTTTTTGGTTAACAGGAAGAAGCCAGGATATTTTTTTTTTTGCCTGTTTTGGATCAAGTTATAATTTATTGCTAAATAGCACGATGACTTGGGAGTATTTCTCTCCTTCCAATGATGCTTCATGGGGAATTAATAGGGATAGGTGAAACTGATTCAACAAAACTGAGGATTCCAAATTGCTAGAGATTAGGTATCAAAGAAGAGAACAGAATCTGTAGAAACCAAGAAACAGATTAGGGAAGCAGAATGACTGGTGATCCCAAGTGAATACTTACTAGGGTAAGTTTAACCCCCAAGCATTGGGTATTTGTAGAAGCACAACTAACTGAACCATAGCCCTTCTTACATGAAGCATGTTTCAATTTGTTAGTCAGCCTAACAACTATTTCAATTACTTACGCATAGCACAACTATATGGAGTGGAAAGTCCTTTGTTCATTATAAATAAGGTGCCGGGATGTGATTTACCCACATGTTTTACTTCAATTTTCTCAATCCGTGGGTTAAGAGACAGTTGTCTTTCTTTCTCTTTTGTGAACAGATCATTGCGCCTTTGAGTAATTTCTGCTGTTGAAAGTTGAGGAGTAAGTGCAGTGGAAATTAGCCCTGAGGGGGCGGGGGTGGAAGAAATGTTTGTTAAAATATATTATTTTAATTGTCTAATATCATCTTTGCTAATACATTTATATGAAAGCAATTTCTATGGAGTTTGACTAAAATTAATGAAGGAAAAATATTCCTTATTGCTATCAACAAGCACATATTAATATTTATGTCTAATATTAATATTTGAATGTTAATGTTAATATTGTTCTGTTGGTCTAATGTTACTATTCAGTTTAGCATTAGACCAACAGTCAAGAAGCAAACAATACCCAACCAAGGAATTCCAAACAAGCTAACGGTAAATAGCCCAACCAAAGAACCACCAAGACCATTCCCACTAACACTGCCAAGGCAAGTCACTAAAATACAAATTGAGACCAGATGTGCATTCTACTCCCTACCAGCAATGATGATGCTACGTCTGCAAGAGAAGAACCAAAAGAGCCCACATCTCAATCCTGAGCTACAGATATTCTGTTCTATCGTTAAGAAGGACAAGCAGGGATTGCAGTGCTTTTATCTAAGCAATGCAACACCAAGATATATCGAAGTTAACGGCAATACTATAATTCCCTAGCTGTATCCCACGAGCCCAGCGTTTAAACCAGCCATCCCTCGGGTTCCGGGTTAGGCTTACTTTTGCCGTAGCCCCGCCATAGTCCACGGGCAAACCAAACAGAAGCCATCCCCAGCTTCCTTTCGTTCGTCCTCCGCCACCTACTTTGGGCGGTCCGACACACTTCGCGTCCTCCGGAAACACCGATCGCGGCAAACGTTTTCCGCCTCTCGCGGTTCCTCTCCGGCTGCTTCGCTTCAGAGGTTGTCGAAGCTATTTCGAATGGATGCTCTCTGTGTGTGTGTGTGTGTGTGTGTATGTAAATAGTAGCTTTCCATATTGTGCCTANTGTGTATGAGAGAGAGAGAGAGAGAGAGGGAGAGAGAGAAAAGAACTTATTTGGGGGGCGAGGTTGGGAAAGAGAGAGACTTATCTCCTAGCTTTAAAGCCTTCGTTTTTTTAAGGCTGCCATATCGGCGCTATGAAGTCCACTCAGTGATAGCCAAGGTCAACTAGACTAGATGAGCGAGAGAAGCAAAGACGACCAGTGGAAACGAGGCACAGACATCGAGGAATAAAGTTGCACCAGTGTAATTTTGGCTTTGAGGCATAGCTATAAGGAGATTTGACAGGAGGCGGGTCGAAAGCAAAGTTACCTTCCTATCTCTTTGAATTGTCTGATCTTGAGCGATAGACAAACTTTCTTTTTGACATTGAAGAAGATACAGCTCTGCACTCCTGCAGGGTCTGGAGCCTGTAAAGTTTGCTTTGAAATCCTGGGTAGGTTCTCGTTACTCGGGGATGCAAAAAGGCTGCCTTGCACTAGACTCTCCTATAAGGAATTAAGGATAAGATGGAAAACTCTGTCCTGTACGTAAAATTAGCTCCAATTAAATTATGATAGTGATGATTCATATTCGTCTTCATTCCGAAACTGCAAGTTGCGTTTAAAATAAACGCAGTTACTTCAAAGTAAAGGGTTTTAGGATTGCAGTTTCGGAATGAAGACGAATATGAATCTCACTATCATAATTCTGGATAAATATAAATGAACGGGAAGAGTTCCAAAGGGTTGCGTTTCCTTAGACCTTACGGATTCCCCTAAACAAATTCTACCGTATCTGGAACTGCAAACTCAAAGATGACCACCAGATGGCAGCGATGCGTTTCTCGTATCTCTTCTTTAGACTCTGGTATCTGGAGGTTTATAGTTAAAAGACATGTTAGCTTCCTTAGAGTTGGGCTTCCCATATTAAAATAGAAGCACATACAGATTGTGACTGCTGCTGTTTTGAAGTTTAATTTTTGTTTCCCATATCCTGTTACCTTGTTTCTAGAATTCACAGCAAACATCTTGTGTGTACAAATTTTCTTTAAAACAAGCTTCTTATCCAAGGAAGATTCCAAGCGTACACATACAGCAAGACATAACATTTGAATTTCATGGGGGGAAAAATAATAATGTGGACAGAATGTGTCCACTCAGTGTAATCTCTATATGCCATTGTGTGTTTAATCTTGAGTAGAGATGTGTGAAACACTCTGATTTTTAAACTTTACTAACTGGAATGTTCCATTTCATACCTAAACTGTGCTGTGCTACTATTAAAGCATTCCCCACATTACCAAAACAGGGTCATTTTGCATTCAAACAACTGTTTCGCATACACAACATGGTGTTTTAAATTCAAAAATGGTTCAAACTTTAGATACTTTGCACATTCTTCTGTAAATCAAACAAATTGGGAGAGCATTTGTGTGCCACATATTTAATATATTGCATAATTTGACTCCCTATTTTGCCACACTGTAAAAATAAGTTTTACATCATGGTTGTCTTGGATCACATATAAAATATATAACATAATAAATAGAAAACTTCCTTTTTTATTTATTTTTTTATTATCTTGTGGGTCCACATTACTAGTGTCCTGGGCTGCATATAGCCCATGGGCCATGAGTTAGACACATCTGCTTTGTATGGATTTATTCTACTGGAGATCATTGTAATGCTCTCTAAAGTCACAAAGTCTAATAAATAGAACATCCAAATACAACACCTAAAAAAACTATTCATGTCCAAACAACCATAAATACAACTTTATTCCAATTTTCCTACTTAGTGTGGCAGCTTAGAATTAAATGCTGTAGATTAAAAAACAATGACTTTTTAATCTGAGGGGTCAGGATTGTTGCCTGAAAAGTTATTTGTGGTAATTTTTACAATTTCCTTGTTGGAGGTAGAACAATTTTCCATTTTTGGATTCCAAGTGATTGTTTCTCTGACGCTGCAGAACTTGAATCACGATTGTGGCTCCTGAGGACAACAGTGAGCCTGCCAACTTCTGCTTCCTTGACATTTACCAGATTTCCTGTTCCTTAGTTGTGTTTTGATTATTTTTAAGATTGTTAATTAATTATCAGATTGCAAAACAATGTTTATCCTGAAGTATACTGTGTTACTGAACAATGACTCCAGCACTCAGAAAGTCTCTTAGCAAATTAAATGATGGGTCACTATCAATCCTTTTTTGTTTCTGGATGGGGAAGGAATATGGGAGAGCTTATTATCACCTAAATTTATCCAGTGCAGAATGACAGCTATAGTTATAGACTTTACTCCACCATGCTGGTCCAGTGCAAGTTGCAAATAAGTCTAGAGCTGAAGGTGTCTTTTCCCTGGTGCTGACATAAAGCTAGATAACAGATGCTCCAATCCTTAAAATCTGAGTTGGAGATCAGAAAAGTATGCAGCAAACTATTAACCACTGGACTTACATGCATAAATTCCCCTGCATGGGAGCTAATATACAATCTTCTACTCAAGCATAGTGTATGTTTGTGTCTTGATCTGTTACTATTGTACAATAAAGTACAAAATAGCATTTAGGCATATATCAAGATTCATTTAAGAATACTTGTTTTATTTAAAAAATGGAACTTACAATGAGACATTATTTAAGTTTCACTTTCATCTTTAATTTCTTATTATAGTTGGTGGTGGAGGTAATGTCAGCTTGCAAATCTTGGCTGATCTCAAAAAAGTTAAGAAAAGTCAGACCTGTATGGGATGATCAGGTAATCTCAGGATGTAGACTGAGAAATCAAAAGAATACTCAGGAGGAAGGCAATGACAAAGGGTTCTATATTGTTGTCATTAAAAAGAAAGAAAGAAATTCAGCAAATGTTGAGCTCTACTCAAGGAATTTTTTATCTTTGAACAGTATACTTTTATTATACTGTATGTTTTAATAAATCATAAGTGTAATTTTTAAGGAATCCATAATTTATATTTAAATTTGAGGTTTTAGTTACTTTTGCATGCTTCTCTCTTACACACAGATGCAGCCCAAGCAAATATCTTCATAGTTTTCTTACTGATTTTTAATCATCTGCAGATACCCTAAACTGAGCGTTGCACATCAATAAGCACTTACAGGCTTTGGCTACATCAGCTAGTCATGTGGATAGCAATTTAACTAACATAATAATAAAAGCAGCCAATGATGATATGGTGATGACCGCAGAAAGAACCATGATTATATGTTTGGATGTCTTAATATCTTGCCAAAGCAGTACTGTAACTCAGTGAGTTTGCATTGCTCTTTTTTACAAGCATATGTAATGTTTTACTACTTTGTAGGCTCAAGACTAAGGATGTTGCTTAATTTTACTGCTTAGTATTATAGCACCTTAGGTAACCTTGGGAACAAAATGTGTAAGGTATTATTAGTATATGTATTTATTTACAGTATATTTGTACTTATCTTTATTCCTGCATAAATAACTTGGTGAACATACCTAAAACTCCTCCCTCCTCTTTTTTCCATAACAAGACAAGAACCATGTGAGATGCATTGGGCTGGTACATAAAACACCCTTGGAGTATTTTAGAATCACTTCTAAGCAAAAGCATTTAACACTGTAAATGGGGAGGCTCACTAGATCAGCCCAAGACACTACAGATGCCCAAAGGAAATTTGTGAAATAGATCCAGCCTGAACAAAACTGAAGTCCTTTACCAGGCTGTGTCTAATACTAAGCCCTGTAGAACTCAAAATCACTGTTGATGATACTCAACTGACAAATGTAAACAGCTTCAAATATTTGGGAAGCATCATCTTGAACAAAGGGTCCTTGGACAAGAAATTAACTCCAGAATCAGCAACGTCAGCCAGATACTGGGGTGGCTGTCTACTAGAGTGCTCAATCAACATGACAATGGTAAGTTCACAAAGCTAAAAGACTACAGCGCTGAAATTATCCCCTCTGCTAATATGAATGTGAGTCCTGCACTGTGTACTGAAGGCACATCAAA
Source organism: Ophiophagus hannah (assembly GCA_000516915.1). Classification (NCBI taxonomy): domain Eukaryota; kingdom Metazoa; phylum Chordata; class Lepidosauria; order Squamata; family Elapidae; genus Ophiophagus; species Ophiophagus hannah. The sequence continues at coordinate 381,921 of AZIM01000324.1, forward strand.
CAACTGGAGAAATTTCACATATGTGCTCTCCATTCCCTCCTTGATATTTGTTTGATAATATCCAAGCCTTCACCTGAAAGTCTTGGAAAATGTGAAGTCCCCAGCATTAAATCACCTTTATGTTTATCAGAGCACAGATGAGGCAGGTGGGACATCTCATTAGAATGTATGACTGCTGTATGCCTTGCCAATTGCTCTCTGGCAGGGATGTTAAACTCACGTCGTCGTGGCAGCGTCACATGACATATCGGGACTTTTCCCCCTTTGCTAAACCAGGTGGGGGTGGGGCCAGCATGTGATACATCCAGCCTGTGGGCTGTGAGTTTGACACCCCTGCTCAATGGTATACTGGATCCTGGAAAGAGACTTTGAAGTCAAGCACACAAGCACTATAAAGACACTGTAAAAGAAATCCTATACTTTGTGATATCCAGCTAGGGAACTAGAAGCTGCAGCTGCTGACAGAACTTGCTGACAAGCCCTATGCTATGAAGCCTCCACCAGCTTTGAATGCTACAACAATGGACTTCCAGTGACCCACTGTGCTAGACTCTATGCTTCCAGAGTCTACAGAGCCTCCTCCATGGACAACAGAGTGTCTTCTTTGAAGCTGAAGGACTACTGTCTATATATTTCTATACTACAAATCTCCATATAACCAGTACATGGCAAAAACAAGATACAGAAAATGCTAACTCTTTGCAGCCATCTAGTTGTTGTTAGCTGGATTTTTGCAGCCCAGATTGCAAAGATACTTTCCTGAGATCTCTTTGAATTAAAAAAAAATCACAGGATTACCCAATTGATTTTGGTGAACATACTTGACTACATATTACTTAGGAATTAAATGCCCACTTTCTTTCCCTATTACTAATCCTTAAAATGCTCTAGGACAGGGGTGTCAAACTGGCAGTCTGATGGCTGGATGCGTCACATGCAGGTCACGCCCATCCCAGCTCTACAAATGGGAAAAACATCACAAAACATCACATGATGGCAATATGTCGCAGCAAGTTTGACACCAGTGCTCTAGAAGATGGTCTTCTCAGAAGAAGAGTGGGAGAGAAAACTGGGGTCTATGTTGTGTCTGGATTGTTAGGCAAATCCTGATTTCCATAAACTAGGATAAAAGTTCTATTTATTAACATCTATTTAATGTTCTGGTTTGGTTCTGCAACCCAATAGGACAGACA
>AZIM01000324.1:416143-432828 GCA_000516915.1 Ophiophagus hannah
TGGTGGGTGTGGCAGGGAAGGATACTGTAAAATCCCCATTCCCTCCCCACTCCTGGGGGAAGGTTACTGCAAAATACCCATTCCCGCCCCATCCCACTAACCTGCTTTCCAGCTCTGATCTCCTGTGCAGTGCAACAAAAGAAGACCCAACCGATCCGCTGGGACTCGGGAGGCAGAAAATAGATGGGGGCAGGGCTGGTCAGAGGTGGTATTTGCTGGTTCTCCGAACTACCCAAAATTTCCACTACCAGTTTTCCAGAACTGGTCAGAACCTGCTGAATATAACCTCTGCCTAAAATATGCTCAAATATTTGGGCTATATAGCAAAGTAGAACCTGTACTTTCATGATTGCAATGGCAGCTAACTCCCGTTTATAGTATTATCCTCTATGGCAGTACTTAGATGGAAGTTTCAATAGTATTTAGACTCAGGTATGCAGAAAACAAGTATTTGGCAAAGGTAATAAATGCATATATGAGTATACCAGGGGTATCAAACTGGCGACCTGTGAGCCAGATGCATTACGTGTGGGCCACGCCCATCCCAGCTCCGCAAAGGCAAAAAAGTCATAATACATCACGTGACGTGATTGAGTTTGACACCTGTGAAGTACACCATCTTGTCTGCTAAGGTTTTCAATCATGTATTCTAGATTTCTTGGAAATATTGATTGGTTACTGCCACAAGAATCTATTGTCTATTTAGTATAGTGACCATTTAAATTCTAGCTTTATTGTTGCGGCAGTTTTCTATTTTGGTCTCACATTATTTCCAACTACATTCACTTGGCATCTGATATTTAGAATGAAACCTTTTTGGAAGAAGTGAGATTATAATGAATCCTATAGTTTTTCTGTCTTCAAAGCTAAATCCTTCAGTACATAAGTTTTTCTGTAAGATGTTCAGAAGGGAAGAAAATGGGGGGGGGAATTAAAGCGTTCTTCAAAGTGACTTCATCGCATATTTAAGACTTCACAGACCTCACTTCATTCATCTTTGTAACAATTATTTTCTGTAGTATTGAATTTTAGTGATTATCATATGGGAGAATTATGGCAATAAGAACAGAGATAGAAGCTTAGATAAGACCACTCAATAAACTCATAACGATGGTGAAAACTGAACTTTCATTGTTTACATGTAACAACATATGAGTAAGGTTTTTATTTAATGTTCTCATTTAAGATTGAATGTTAGCCATTGGTGCCTTCTCTCAAGATGATTTACTTGAATTAACTACTCTGGGCATTGCATCCCTTCCTGATATATTTATTTTGTTTTGAATTTTAGATGACCTTAATGTAAGTGCTATCATAGCTTCGGTGGTCATTGTGGCCTTAATAATGGCTTCCTGTGGTCTTGGGGTATATTATGCACAGAAGAAAGGTTATTTTTCAAGTAAGTAGAGATTACCCTTTCTTTGAAGTATTACAAATATTTCATTGCCTACTTGTTTGTGAATTGTGGTTACAATTAGTACAACAGAAGTGGAAGCCTTCATGGGGGATGGGAGGGAATAAAAATGCTGCACATACAGTAACTGATGTTCAAAATCCTACCCTTTTTATGTGCACTGGATTCATTGTGTATACTAATAAGGACTAGGTGACACCCCACTCATCACCAAACACACACACACACAGAAACAGACACACACACAACTAACCCTTTCCTGGCTGGAGAATCAAAAGAATTTATATTCTTTTTTAATGATTAAGTACAATTAGATTTAATGTTCTTTTGATAACTTTAGAGACACTTCCATGTATCCCAGCAGACTGTGTTACTGCTATTATTGAGGAACGACACAATTAGAGAATAGTGCAGCTCCACAAAAATAAAGATTCCTTTAGAAATGTGCCAATATTCACATTGAAAAGAAATGTCTAACTTGCTATTGTAGTCTTTCTATATTCTAATTTCTATCAGAAATTATGAAAATCACAGAACTGTTTGGCAAACTTAACTCTAAAAACAGAAAGTAGGACTGTGCAGTACAATTCTGAAAAGGTGTGTGTGTGTTTTTTTGGTTTATTTATTGGCCACCCATCTTACCAGAGAATAATTCTGGGTGGCTTATGATATTAAAAAGATAAAACTATACAAAACCTATGGATAAATACTATAAAGATCCAAATGCTCATCCCAAACTAAAAGATGGGGCGGGAAGGAATAGCATGAGAAGGCAGGGGAGGGGAGGGAGAGATGGGATCCGTTATTAATTTATCACTCCCAAAGAAAACTCCTCCTTTGGAACCCCAAATCAATTGGTAGAGTCGGGTTTTTAAATCCTTGCAGAAGGCCAGGAAGGTTAGACTGATACTTTGCTTCTTTTAGCAAGATTACAATGCCTCACTGCAATCTTTAAAGTAGCTGCATTTCCCCCAATATTATATGTCTACTAAATTGAATACTGTTTCAGAATCTGCTACATTTGTGCCCCTGTGTATATACCTAGATATCTTTTTGGAATTCAATCTGAACCATTATTTGAACTCTAAAAGTGCATTCTGGATTATAAAATGCAATTATGCACATACTAGCAATTTAAAAACTGATGCACTTTGATCTTTACCCGAAGAGTGATGTTTAGACACCAGGTTTAATCTTTGCAGAATTTTCATCGTTAACTCCCTCTGCCAGATTACAATAGAAGCACACTAATTTACAAAGGATTTTGCTGAAATAAAATCCACTTCACTTTCAGTAGAGCAGCTCGTCAGTTCTTGCTCTCTGCATGCCTTACTCTTACAGGAACAATGAGCCACAAAAGGAAGAGAACAATTTGGTTTCTTAGCAGCTAAACAGAGCCATTATTCTCTGAGGAGCAGGCAGGAGAAATCTAACAATGTCTTAATTCCATTGGAGGAAAAAAAAATGTATCGTAATTTTTGCCTTCTTTCTCCAGATAATGTTTTTCTAGGTTCTGTCAATTTCTGAAAATATGTTTATTATTTTGTAATATTATAGTTATTTCTAAGAAATATTGCCCTTTTGTGGTTTTGAATATTTTCATAATTTTGATCAAAAGGAGTTTGTATTTTTAAGCATTTCCATAGCACACCATAAAATATTTTTATAATCTTGTTTTTTCTATTCAGACACATAAAACATCTAGAAAAGAAATGGCTGTGGCTAGATTTGCTAAGACCAGTACCTACTTATAATTCCATGGCAAAGCAATCCACACTAGGTAAAGAGCATTTGCTCAATAAATTCCTTCAGATTATTTAGGAAATACTCCAAGTTAAACTATCCCTTAGAAGGATGAGAAAAACTACCAATCTGCAAGGGAAATTCACACAGAGAAAAAATATTCCTTAAGATAGTTTACACTTTCAAACATGCAAGTCATGTTAATATGTAACTGCAGTCTGATAGGAAATACAAAAAAGAATGTGTCCACAAATCAGAGAATGCAATATCTGTTTCAATGCACTCGGTTGTCTTGTAATAGTTAATTTATCAAAAACTTTGCAATTAAGTAGTATCAAATTGTATTAGTCTTATTTCATTTTTCCTTATTTTTCTAGAAAGAAATTCTTCAATGTAAGTACAGTTACTTTTCATCTATTGTCATGTTTGTATTGCCAAAATGTTAATCATAATTTCTACTGGGTTGTGGAAGCAATTGAGTAGAATGAGTAGATTCAGTTGCATTATTACCCTTTGAAGAATGTAACCTATAAATTTTGGTGCAGCTGGAAAATATTTAGAGTGTGGGTGATTTCTAATACACCATTTAAAAATATTTGAATACAGTAATCATTGGGCAATCTTTTTCTTTATGCATTATATAGTTTCATCACTGAACATGTATAAAGTATACTTTTTGTTAAGGTTAATGGCCACTGGACTAAATAAATAGTTCACTTTCATTAATTAAAAGAATAGTAACTGCTGTTTTCATAAAATGCATAATTTAGACAAATCCATTTAAATAAAATGCCAAATTAAATTTCTATTGTAATATTTTGACATGAGGGTTTTGTACATATTAATATTATTATGGTCACAAAAAATAAGACATTATTCAGTCCAAAATTTTAAAATTTGATGGTGTTGCTTTATACATGAAAATATTTTCCTCAGCACTCTATCAGGCAACTGATAAATTTTGGTTTCTGTTCAAGGAAACTCAGTTAAAGTATGTTTGAAATACCTTTATACACACGAGATATATAGAGTTAACTGACCAGAAGTGATCAGATGTAAATGTATTTCTTTTTTTAATTTCACGAGCAGGAACACGAGTTCTAAGTACAGAAATACAGAAAATGAAAAAGTGAGTATTCTGCATCTATCTGCGTGGTTCACAGAGCTGTTGTGTAAAGTGCAGTTGCTAAAAACTGGACAAGTCAATTGAATCTAGTAATATATTCTTGCTGAATTTGGGGAAGGAATAGGTCCATGATGGTGAACCTATGGCACGAGTGCTGGAAGTGGCACGCAGAGCCATTACTGCCGGCACACAAGCCCTCGCACAGAGCAGGTCTACTGCGCCTGCTGCCTGCCCATCAGCTGACTGTCGGGTATCTGGCATGCATGTGCAGGGAGTGGGGGGGCGCAGGAGATACGTGCACATGCACAGAGATGCGGGGTGCATGCAGGGGTTGCTTGCGCATGTGCATGGTGCAAGGGGGTCGCTTGTGTATGCACAGAGATGTGCAACGCACACAGGGGGTTGCACATGCATGCGCAGGGGTGTGTGGGGGGAGCCCAAAAAGGTTAGTCACCACTGGAATAGGTAAAGATGAACACTAACATTTCAGGAGAGAGAAAAAGGGTCCGGATGGCTATTTTATGTTTAAACATAATTTAGCTTATATAATTTCCTACCTAAATGTGTAGAAATATATTTGTTGGTTTGAAGGTGCCATAGCAGTTTTTGACTCTGGATACCTGCCCTCTCATAAGATCATTATCACACAGTACAGAATAACAATAGTGGCCATGCCAAATGTGTTTAGGTTTTAAGATGATGTAAAGTCTACCTTTAGAAAAATGTGCTTTTTTTTTGCTATACATGATCACTGGCAGAAAATGTGATATTAGGCAGATATCCATAGAGATGCTAGTCATATTTATCATAATTTATTTATTTATTTACTGAATTTATATTGCTTATTTATCCATAGCGACTCAAGGTGGCTTACAGAATATAAAAACCACATTTAAAACAATAAAAACTAACAAAAAGAATTAAGTAAATTAATATAGTACAATATAACAAAATCACCCCTCAACTCCTAACCCCCGCCCCAACGACAGCGGATCACACGAGTCATTTAATGGGCTCCATCTTGCTCTGGCTTGCTAGCAGAACCAGGTCTTCAGCACCTTCCAGAAGAGTATTAGAGTTTGGGCCATTCTAATCTCTGGGGGAATGATGTTCCAGAGAGGGAGCCACCATGGAGAAGGCCCTTCTTCTGGGTCCCACCAGATGTATCTCCCCTTGGGGATGATACTGCTACTTTGAAGATCTCTAGGACCTAATCTATGTATTTTTGTCACATTCCCTGCCTCCCCACTCTGATGGGTCAGGTAGATGTGACTGGCAAGAGATGGTGCCTCAGATAACCTGGTCCCAAGCCATGANCTCAGATACCCTGGTCCCAAGCCATGAAGGGCTTTAAAGATGACAACCAGCACCTTGAATTGCACCCAGAAGCAAATCTGCAACCAATGCAGCTCCCGCAGGAGGTGATACATGTGCACACCGGGGTCTGCACAAAACCATGTGGGCCGCTGCATTTTGCACCAACTGGAGCTTCCAGATGCTCTTCTCCAGATGCTCTTCAACCCATGTAGAGCGCTTTTCAATAGTCAAGATGGGAAGTGACTAGGGCATGAGTGACTGTGAGTAGGGACTGTTGGTCCAGGAAAGGGTGTAATTGGTGCACAACCTGCAGTTGCGCAAAGACCCTCCTGGCCACGACTGCCATCTGCTCTTTGAGCAGGAGTTGAGTCCAGGAAAACCCCGAATGGCCATAAAGTGGCCACAAGCTATGTATTCATGCCAATGTGTCTTAACTTTTCCATGCCAAATCAGATTTACTGTAAATCCAGTTCACATGCATGCACCAGATTACTATAAAAATGACCCCAATGCTTCAGAGTTGCTAGTAACCTTTTGCAACATGAAAGGGATGATAGTGCTCCTAATATTTGTTGAGCAGTACAATATTTGCTTTTGTAGCATCAGGGACATTGTTATGGTTTGGGGATTATGTATGTAGATAGGCAGGTCTGTACTCTTCTGTTTCAAGATTATATAAAGAAGTTTTCCTTATATATCTACATATAATCCTCCTAGTGTGATGATATATACACAACCACTGGTTGTTTACAAATATTACTGCATTAACTTCACTAGAACTCGTTTGAATTATATTAATTATTTAATTCCTTTAGGATTTCAGGCACACCAAGTCCTTTATTATTTAAAAGAAAGTCAATTTCTGAGGATCAGAATTTGCTGCAGAAAATATCAAAGGGATGTTTGAACTTTTCTATAAAAAGAATGTTAGGTGCATCAACAACAAACAACTGGTGGCTGATTTCAAGATTCTATTGCTAAAAGGTGGTAAAAGTTGTAAAAATTGTTAGTCTGATGCTGCTTGTTTAAAAAAAGGAGTGAAAATAATTGGCAGATTATAAACATTACTGTTTCACATGCCTATATGTAAAGAAATAGTGAACTAATGGTAGAGTTCTGATTATTAGATCTCAAAAAGGATACTGTTGAGTAGAAAAATGTGTGTGAAAGAACAAATTTATGAAGGTTATCAAGAGATTTTCTAAATTGGAACAGTGTTTTGAGACTTTACAGAATTAAAAAATAGAAAATCACTGGGACCATGACCAGCTTTATAATATTGAAGAATCTATGAAGAAGCGGACAGATTGGCGTTTCTGACAGCATTAGCTCCATGGCCTCTTGGTGACATATGGATGAAAATGTCCCATGCAGACAAAAAAATAGTATTCATTTTTGGAATTTTTGCTAATTAATGTGAATCCTATTGACTTGGATGGCATGGAATGAGAATTGGACAAATTCATTTCAGACAAGAGTAAAAATGGCTACCAGTTGTGATAAGCAAATACTATTTCCCATTTTTTACATAAAGTATTAGTTTGTGGAGACAAACTATAGAAGGCTACTCCTTCTCTCTGAGGTTGATGGAAGCCTTAGGCGCTAGGATCAGAAACTGGATTACATAGCACTTTGGCCTAATTAAGGGGGCTAATTACAAAGCCACTTTTCTTAAACAAACTCTGTGACTGGAATAGCCTTAAACAATTATCTGTATTATTCCAAAACAGAGTTTGGTACTTTGGCATTCATGGAGGACTTGCTCTTTCCTCTTTCTCTAGAGGTCGACTACTAAAACTGCTGCTATCATTGCCAAGGAACAAAAATAACTGTAACCTGTCTGTCTCAGTTTATACTAACCAGTTGATTTCACGAAGCCGAAACATTTCTAACAAATTGATTTGAAAATTACTGTCAATTTGTATCATTAATTTGGATTTGAGGGTAAATACATTTTGTTGCTGTTGTAGGGCTAGGATCAAGACAACAACTTATCAAGTGAGGTAGTGATAAAAAATCTGTGCTCTTATTTAGTCTGAAACGTTATTCAAATATGTGTGTAATCTACTGCAGAACTGAATGGAGCTGGCAACCTCTCAATAACAAAGGACTGCACTTTTCTATTTGTATGATTGGACTTTCAACTTTGAAAGAGGACTGGTTATTGAAATAAATGAAGCCTAAATATAGCATTATATCTTTTAGTTGTTTTCCACCGAACACAGAAAAAAAAATTGCAATGCAATCCAATGGTATGATTTTGGGGGTGCTAAAATATACAGAATTACCTGATGATATTTTGGCTGCTTCCCAACCCATGTGACAAAAAATACAAATTCACTCAGTCCATTATTTCATGTTGGGGGTTTTCTTACAGTAAAATGGGGTCAAAAATATTATTTAAAAGCATTTTGCTTAAAGTATTTTTAAGGGTTTTGATGGCTTCCAATCATATATTTGATATTGAAATTATGGTAACTTTCTTTATCACCATTCATATTTTTATTTTATTATTTAATAGTCTAGGAAGATCAATTATATGTTTTTGTCTCATACACACACACATACACACAGAGTTTTGACATGATACTCAGGTGTTTGTAACTCTGTTAAACAATGCAATAGATGTCAGAGTATTATGCACATACCCCACAATCTTTAATTTGAAAGCAAAACACGGCCACCTAACCAAGCAATGCATCATTTAGCATTACCAGTGTTTTGCTAAAATAAAAAATAATGTTCAATTTTTAAAACACTAGGAACATTGTGATTTTTCTTCAGTCACAAATAAAAACTGTAGCATAGATCTGAATTTAATCAAATTTATGACACATGTAAAAAAATATAACCATATACACTTAAATCACAAACTGCATTTTGACAACCCTCTTTTAAAAGTCCTACAAATATCTGATTTGGCAGTCATACAATTTTCAAAATAGATGATAAGTGATCATACTTCACAGTTCTCCAAATGAAGTCAACATTTAAGGGGGAGGATAATTTTCTGTTAAGATTTTAAAAAATTATGTACTCCTTTATTAAATTGGTAATAAAGAATATTCAGCTTTTAATATCCTTGACATACTATAGGCTTGTTTCCTATCTTTAAAGTAATTATTTACTAAACACCAGTATCAGCAACTTATGGACTTTGTGATGAAATTATCTACAATTGTAATGACCCTTCTGTTTATTCAAAAGCAAGTATTCTCTTAAAAGACTCTGAAAAATGTGGAGTCCAGAAAAAGGTTGCCAAGCAAGAGTAATCACTGATGTGTATAAAAATTTCATTTTAATCATTTAAATAAACTTATTGCTATTTTTAGGCATCTAGAGTGCTGTTACATTCTAATTTCTCATGATTGAACTATGTGTTCTATTTAAACTATCTTCCCAAAATTTTACTGTTTAATAATTAAAGCTTTTTAGAAAAACAAAAGATATTTAATTTGTAATGAAATATTTAGTAATATGCTTTTACAAGCATATTGGATAAATACGAATCTGTATGTATAATTGAATTCAAAACACCAGTGCACACTGTTAGCATTGAACTGTTTATTTAAGTTATAACTGCAGACTAACTCAACATGTCCAACCTAATTCTTCATATAAACGTGATCACATCACTTCTGAACTTCATCAAATTTGGGTTCTGTTGAGAGTAGAAAAAAAATCTTGTTAATGTAGCATTTGCTCGTGATAAACTATGGCATAAAAATGTTTAAGTAATCAACATCAAAAAGCAACATTGGATTCTACTTTTTTTCATACTAGAGGTATGAATCACTGAAATTAAATTATGCAAAAATAAAGCTTGCTGAGTTGTTTCTCAGTCAAGCTACCACCTGAAATAACAAAAGAAAGGAATTTTAGGAAGTTCCATAAAGTATCATAACAAACTAGAAAACCTTACATTGATTGTAGCCGATATAAAAATTAACACAAAGATGCCAAGTAGGAATGTGTAGAGATATTGTTGTGGAAATGGCATGGATGATTATTGTGCCAAGAATAGGAAAATGTGTTTCTAAAATTTTATTTTAAACTGAGTATTAACATTTGGATATATGTTTCATAAATGTATTGAAATTACAATCTGATAAGTGAGTTGTTTTAAAACAATTCAGAGCAGTGGTTGTTTAGAAACACTACACTACACTTAGAATTCAAATGTATTAATTACTGCTTGCTAGGTCTGTACAGAGCACCAGTTTGGTGTAGTGGTTAAGGCACCAGTCTAGAACCCAGGAGACTCTGAGTTCTATCCTGCCTTAGGCATGAAGCTAACTGGGTGACTTTTCACTAGTCACTTTCTCTCTCAGCTCTAGGAAGACATCTTTTAATGGTATCATGTAGCAACCATGGAAGGTAGCAAGCAAGGAAACCATGTGTGATATAGGAAAAGATACTGGTGCTTTGAGTAGTAGAAAAGTATTTGTACCTTGAAGCACATTTTTGCCTCTGAATCAGAAATGCTGCACATAATCTATTGCCTATAATTATATTGTAACCATCAGCAAACTATAACTTCACATTTTAATCACATTATATATTAATAAGGTAATTCTTGACTTACAAGCACACAATGAACAACAGAATTTTTGTTGCTAAGCAAGGCATTGTTAAGTGAGTCATGTCTGATTTACCTTTTTGTTGTGGTTGTTAAGTGAATCACTGAAGTTAAACGAATCACATGAATGTTAAGCAAATCCAGCTTTCCCCATTGACCTTACTTGTTGGAAGCCATCTGGGAAAGTCACACATGGCAACTACATGACTCAGGATGCTGCAACTGTTGTAAATACATTCCAGTTTGCAAGTGTCCAAATTTTGATCACATGACCATGGGGATGCTGCAAGATCACAAGTGTGATGACTGATCTTAAGTGACCTTTTCAGTGCTGTTGTAATTTCAAACAGTTGCTAAACAAATGATTGTAAATCGAGGACTACCTGTAATGGGCACATTTCTAAAACCTTACCTTCAAATTTGAACTCCGGAAATTTGGTCATGTCTCCTCCGCCATAGACTCGTGTGAGTTTCTCAGTTTGGTCATTCAGCTCTTTCTCATATTCTGGACCAACATCAACAGGGCCACCAGCTTTTCTGAAAATACAAGAACTGTTATTTTTCAAAGAAATACAAAACCTGATAACATCTTTTTTAAAAGATCCTTGTATGAGAATTCCAAATTAATGTTTTTGGGAATCTACAATTTATTTACTTTAAGCACAAACAGAATGACAACTGATCATCAGATTTATAATACATAAATATATTCATAATAGCTTGCAGATAAGTTATTTATTTATTTAATTTATATTGCCACCAATTTGCCCATGGCGACTTGAGGTGGCTTACACAATGTAAAACCATATTTAAACAAAAAATAAATATAAAAAACAATAAAAACTAACAAAAAGAATCAAATAAATTAATAAAGTACAACAGAACAAAATCTGGAAAAAAAAATCACCCCCCAACTCCCACTCCCCGCTCCAACGATTTGCTGCTTAACTGCTAAATTATGAGAAGAAAGCCATAGGAAAATGCCATTAACAAATTGATTAATCAGGAAATTCTAAATTGATTGCAAAACAATCTTAGGCCAGACACAATATATAGGGTTTCCAACTTGTAACCCACTGACATCTTTGGCACCTATTGAATCAATGTTCCTACACGTATCTCTTAGGAGCATGAGTGGCCAATAAGTTTTCCCAAGGGGGACACATAAGAAACTGGGCCTGTTGTGGAGGGACCCTTCTTGCTTCTGTTGTTGCCGCAGGTCAGACAAGTACAATTGAAGGGCCGGATGTGGCCTGCGGACCATAAAATCCCCAGGCCTGCTTTGGAATATACCAGATTCCCTGCTCCACAATTTTAATTTTAAAATAACATGCTTCCAGGAAAAAACGCAGCCTCAATTTCATTTTCTAGTATGCATCCACTTCTCCACTTTATTCTTAGACAACACTGGGTGGCTACAGACATTTTTTGAAAGTACAGTATTTGCATCCATATAGTTATATGTATTGATTAAAAAAAGGGGGGGGGAATCTGACAAAGTGCTCTGGCAGAGAGTATCCTTTACCAGTTTGTATTTTACTACATGGCATTTTGGGAGTAAAGCAACATATTGTGAAAGAGACACCTATTCCACAGCAGATTTTTTTGAATGGATAACCTGCTTCATTTGTTGCAGATATTCTGTATCTGCTCAATTTGCCCGAAAATGGAAGATAAGATTAGGGAAGAAAGCTTCTTGGAGGAAATTTAGTAACATTACAGAATAGGATAAGAGAAAATAAATCTAGGCTACAATGGATAGTTTACAAGTTGGCAAAGCTTGGTGATGCTAGAAACATTATAGAAAGTATAACCTGTCATGTGTGACTACAGTGTTGTACTTCAACACTATATGGCGGGAAAGATAACTGAAGGTACTTTAAACCTAAGATTTCCTCCTCGTTTGTTCCTGCTACTATAGTTGAAGCAGTCCATTAGTGAATTGTGTATGGAGAATCTCAGGATTTATCCTTCCTTGTTTATTAAGTGTATTAATAACATATGCACCATCACATATTAATTCATCAGTATTGCCATTTATGGTCAATGACCAACAAAGTAACTATATTGGATATAGAAAGTCTACATACCCCTGTTAAAATGTTAAGTGTTAGAAATGTAAAAAAAATCTGATCAAGAGAAACCACTTCAGAATTTTCCCACCTTTAATATAACATAAACTGTACAATTCAATTGAAAAGCAAATTGAAATCTTTTAGGGGGAAGATGATAATAAAAAACTTACAATAATGTGGTTGAATAGAGGTGCACATCTTTATATTTTGCAACCCTTGCTTTTTTTGTCAGCAAGCACTCTTGGAGTAGGAGCATGGCCCATTTTGCCTTGGGAATCTTTGCCCATTCTTCTTTTTAAAAAGCGCTCGAAATTTGTCAAATTGTGAGGGCATTTCCTGTGCACAGCCCTCTTCAGGTTACTTCCCAGCTTTTCAATTGGATTCTGGTCTGGGCTCTTAATAATAAAGGTAGAAAAAATTCTGAAGTGATTTATCTTGGTCTGTTTTTTTTTACATCTCAAAAACCTGGCATTTTAACTTTTTATATCCACTGTATATATATTTTATATCCACTAAAGCAACATATAAAAGCAGGCTCAAAAACAGTAATAATAAAACCATACAGTCCTGCCAATTAAAATGTACACACATAAGAATTAAACAAAAAGACCAAAATATAAGAAAGCAAAACAAAATTGATAAAATGCAAGCAAGAGAATAGAAGAACTTTGTGACATTGTTCCAAGATTAGGATACTTTAAGCCTCCTTGTGACAATAAGCGCTGATAACAATTATCATACCACATAAGAATACTATTCATAGAAGCAGGATTCTGGTTTAAGAATTAGAAAACAAACACTTCCCTCTCATTGATCTCTATTAGAAGGTAATATAAATATACCAACACGTACGTTCTCTTAAAAGGGATAAAGAACTACGTGCACTAAAGTTGGATTCCTGCCATGGGGACAATTTCCCCATGGGGACATTAAATGGAATTTTATGAACTCCATCCAATACTGCTGAGGGAAGAGCACTAAAGCAGGTAAAAAGAAGGCTGTAGAGTGTGTTGAGCAAACCAGGTTTGGCAGGTGGTTTGCAGATCTAATGGTTTCCAGAAAGGAACCCGCTCTTGTAATTGGCTTATAGTGCTCGTCTGAAGATCAACATCATAGACTCTTTGGCAAATATTAACTGCTTTAGGCCTAGAAGTAGCAAAGAATAGATTAAAAAGGCCCCATGGCACAGGTCAGCTGTGATATTTACTTCATATCTTGATGCAAAATCAAGAATTAGTGAGCCAATAAAAATAGAAGTTTAAATCAATAAGAAATATAGCAAACTTAGACTCTTGATTCCAAAGGAATCATTCCTGTTTCCATGTGAATTAGAATGTTTGGAATACAACATGGAACCTGAAAGAGTGCTTCCAAAATTTACTTTGGACAATATCCAAGAGCTTTAGGTCATTGTACAGCATTGGGATATAGATTTACAATGGTGCTTAAAAGTTAGTGAAACGTTTTCAATTTTCAATATTTCTGCATAAATGACTTGAAATGCAATGTATTCCTCACACAAGTCCTAAAGTTAGACAAGGTGAACCCAATTAAACAAATGAGTCAAAAACACACTTGTTCATTTATTGAAGGTAATGACCTAGGAGCTTTTCCACCCTTCAATTCATTTATTAGTCTCAGACTGTCTGGGTGGAAAGTCATAGAGAGATGGTATGCATTATCTCATTCAGGGGCATGTAGATGGAGAGAGAACAACTGTAAAATGTATTATAAAACTTTTATATAACTTAACCTATATAAAATTAAATCCATAATCCCAGGATCTTTCAATCCATAGGTTTCATCAAACAAAATAGTAACAAATAAAAAATTATTATATTTTCCCATATTAAACACATATACCTGACATTTAAATAATACTATAAAATACCTTGCAGGAAGTGTGAGTAGTAAAAATAGTTATTTATATAAATGAACTGATGATTTGACTTACTGGCTCTTGGTTTTATATTCTCTAATCTTGTCCAAGAAGAGCTTCTGTACAGGATCAAGTTCCTTTGCTTTATTAAATGCAATGGCAGAAAAGCCAATATTTCTATGCAACTGGGCAGATAGGGCTGAACGGAAAATGGAAGAAAATCTAAACAGCTGTTGAAGAATCATGATAAATTTGCCAAATTTTCACCTAGAAAGACAAAAGATATTACATCTGAAATGCAAATTATTTACTTTCATATGAACACTATACACTACTAGTCTGAGGTACGTGGGGAGACCTACTTCAAACTCACTCGACAAGAAACAGGAACTTCCAAGTTGCCACTTCAAAACCGGATTATGAATTTTGCTCTGCTCATTCCAACATCTCAATATCTTCCTTCAGTATACTAATGATTGGTATTTGATTTTTAATGATTTGTTTCATTTTATTTGTTTCACTGTTGATCTCTTAAAACCCAAGTAGTAAAAAGCTATAGATAAATCTGGTAAATAATTTCTGGACTGCCACAATCCCATTAGATAGTATCCCATTCAATGGCAGCCTTGGCCAGAATGGACTTGTCCTATGCGCCACTGTGCCCTTTACCGGACTGCTTATGCCTAGGTATCTCTTTAACATAACTGCAACATGTTGTACATAGGGCCACCAATGAAGATCATTTAGAAGCTTCAGCAGATCCAGAGTGTAGCCTCATAATCAATTATGATTACACCTTGGTATTTCTATGTGACAATTTTGCTTTGTATTGTCACAGCGGCTGTGTTATATCCAGTGAGCTCCATGGGATATAAATGAGTTTCTGGAGGCAATTCATTGGCCTGTTTTTCATCTATCAAGCCCTACATGACTGAAGGACTTGTGTCTTAAATGATCTCACAGGATGGATATCCCTTCATTTAAGCAATGTCATATTGTGGATGCCCAGAGATAATGTGCCTTTCCTTTGTCATTCATGTACTCTAGAATACTATTTCCCAGAGAGCCATTTGGTCCCATCCATATTGTGTTTTAGAATAGTAGTACAAGTAGTTCTTGACTTACGACTGTTTAATGATGGTTCAAAGTTAAATGGCCTTGGAAAAGGTGACATATGATCTGTACCTCCACTTATGACCATAACACCCCTGTAGTCACATGATCACAATTCAAACGCAGTGCAACTAGCTCGCATTTGTGACTAGTTGCAGCATCCTGTAGTAACGTGATCACAATTTACAATCTTTTTTTGTTCTTTTTGCTAATTTCCATCAAAAAACAACTATTGGGGAACCTGGATTTGCTTAACAACCACAGTGATTCACATAATGACTAAAATAGAAATTCTAGTTCCAATTGTGGTCATAAGTCAAGAATTATTTGTATAAATAACGAGGCCATTAGCCAAGTTATTTGAGTAGGCCATCAGCCCAGTGATATTAAAGCTTGTATTTATTTATTCAGTGTACATGCTCCCTGCTTCTAACAAGTGACTCTGGACAGCTAACAATTAAAAAAAACAGGAAAAAGGAGAAAACTAGACAATCAACCACAGAGATAAAAATATCACCAAAAATCACACCCATCAGTATAAATACAATACAAATATTTCAATGAGACTAATTTGCAGTAAAGCTCTGGATGAAGAGGACACTTCCCATTCACTCATTTAATTTTTTATCTTTTGCATTCTGATGATTTTGCTGAGTTTTATGGTAAGTCACCTTGAATTATTCTAATGTATAGGCATAAAAATCAAGTAAATAAATATTACCAATGGCAACAGAAAAGATGAAGGCAATAATATACTACTTTGCCAATTAGTGTCTTACTTTTAAAACAAAAATCAATAGGATGTCCAGTTTGGGCAATTCCACTAGGTTGCAGATGGAGAGAAAAAAAAATCAAATTACTCAATCACATCAACTGGCAGATTAGTTACTTCTCCATCAGACATCTCCTTATGCAAAAATATTTCTGCATAAACGACTCATTTAAATAACTAATTTTATTGATAGAATCAATATCAGCAATTAATAAAATGACAGTTCTTAACTGAGCTAGGTAGGACAGAAATGTTTTCATTTTCCTTAATCATTTGTAATTCTTTTTGCTAAATACTGAAGAAGCTTTCTTATTTATCATTTATCTACAATCTGTGAGAAGGCTTAAAGGCTTAAAGTTTGTTAAAGGCTTAAAGTTTGGGTAAACATAATAATAAATTGCTTAAAGAAACCGAATTTCAGCATTAAAATCAAAACTATACTGATTTTAAATATTTAAGTGTGCTGGAAGACTGCTCATTACAGAAGCATTACGTAAATACTTCAGACCAGTTGTCGCCAACCAGTGGGCCGGGGACCACTGGTGGTCTGCGAGAAAATTTTGCTCTGCAGAGAAATGTCACCCCCAAAACACCCCCCCCAAACCAATTAATCCAGGCTGCGCCGGAACACAAGGCTGCGCCGCCCACATGGCCCATGGGAACACAA
>AZIM01000324.1:443812-459876 GCA_000516915.1 Ophiophagus hannah
TATGTATATGTGGAACCTGTAATCATGCTGTTCACCAAAAGAGATGTCAAAATGTTAAAAACAGAATAAAATTTGTTTAAAAAAAAAGAATTAGGGGTGTACAAAAGCCATTGCTCCATACATCTCATTTCTCAGAACATGATGATATAGTCATCTGAATTTAGTAGTTATCTAAAGTAAACTTTCTAGAACATGCCATTTTAGACCATGTTTAAAACATCATGAACCATCTGTGTTATGGGAAATTTATTTCAATAAAATTACTCAACCACTCCTGCAAAGTCCAGGTTGGTACATTATGGTAGAAGAACGGAACATTCTGGGGAATGCAGGAATGTTCTGGCTCTGCATGCAACTCTAAAACAAATTATTCAGTGGAATATCATTTTGATCTTCCTGCTTCATCCACTGCAAGTACTTCTGTTTAGCTTTATGTAGTTTATAGATTTTAAAATGAAGCTCAATTACTGTACAGCAAGTTGCCACAGATGGAATCAAACATTGATTTGTTTATCCAGTTACTATCAATAGATAAGAGTTTTTATAGCCTGTATGGATATGCAACAATTGAACCTGCAAATAAAAGAATGTGTTATGATACTGAATTTTATTCACTAAAGCTTCAATGTCTGTTGAAAACATATAATGGATAGCATTACAGGTAGTCCTTGACTCATGACTATTTGTTGAGTGACCATTTAAAGATACGATAGTAGTGAACGAAGAAACTTAAAACTGGTCCTTAAAGTTGTGGCTATTGCAGCACCCATGCAGTCATGATATCGCCATTTGGGCATTTCGCAAACTGCTTTTACACCTGGTTGCCAAGCACCATGCAGTCATTGACTGCCATTTGCAAACTTCTGATTCCTCCAGAAAGTTAGTGGGGAAGCCAGCAGGGAAGATTGCAAGTTGCTAGGTAAGTGTTCCTCCCCTGTACACCCTCTCTAGCACCTGTGACTCACTCTGTTCTGGACCACTCACACAATTTTGTTACAAAGTTTTTCTTTCCTAAAACTGATGATTCAGGTGATGAATTCCAAATGATTCTGAAAGAAATTGCAATTTTAATTAATGATGTATTAGATTTGAGCCTATTAATACTCAGTTGCTTCTGCTCACGACAATATTTTCTGCTGGAATTTTGTGATTTTATTATTTTTGCAGAATGTACATTGTATAGAATATGTCATATTTCAGCATTGGGAAAATGAATTATCTGTATTTTCCTAGATCCAGTACAGTGGTCAACGGATCAGGTACTGCATTGGGTTGTATGGGTGATGAAGGAATTCAGCATGACTGACATAGACCTCAATACTCTTAGTATTCCTGGAAGAGAACTGTGTAGCCTCAGCCAAGAAGATTTCTTCCAAAGAGTCCCTCGGGGAGAAATCCTATGGAGCCATCTGGAACTTCTTCGAAAATGTATGTGTGTTTTCTTAGCAAATGTGTGTTTTTTTAAAGTAAATAAATAAAATGTTTTAGATTGTGGATATTCTAGTTCTCAGAATGTATGCATTAAATGTGAATTTAAATGTTATTTGACTATGTGAAATTATAATCCATTTCTATCCTTGCAGTTTTTAGCAGAAAACAAATCTTAGTATCATTTCAAAGATATTGATACTATAAAACAGTACAGTTATTTTAATAATACTATGGAAATGTCAATAGTTATGTTTTTCCATTTAATGAAACCATTTTGTACAATTTTCAAAAGATTTCAGTCTGCCTCTGAAAAATAAGCAGACATTAATTGCACAGTTTTCTATAACACTATGGATACCCAATATTTTATTTATTTGTTTGCTTGCTTGCTGTTCCAAGTGAAGTTGACTTTAAGGAGCATTATCCAGCCACTGTAAATTGAATTCAAAACATATAGTAAGCTTTAGAATAAAATAATAGTTACTAGTTCATAAAATAGCAATATATAATAGCAGAACCTGTGAATCTAATCCATTCACATCAAGGATAAAACAATTGCTGTTGCAAAAAGGAGTACAGAACAGGAGTACAGAATACAGTGTCACTTTCCAAGTCTTGGTTAAAAAAAAGTCATTTTTGCATGGACTTCCCAAAAGTCATTGTGTGTATGCTGTGTTCGTATATCTGGGCAAATGCTATTCTGCAGAGAATGCTTGCCTCTGATGCCTAAAGATGGTTGTCCTGTATCAAATAAACATTAGTCACCTGACTAAATGTTATTTGACAGGTAGATATGATTGGGAATATAGCTAATAACCACTTCCTCAACCATACAAAGTTAAATAAACACATCTCCCCCTCAGTTTCACTCTTAACAAAAACATATCCATACATAATTCAACATTTTCAATAGCAGAAATTAACTGGTGAAAAAGACTAGGAGAAAAAGTTATGAAATGAAATTGTCTTATAGAATTTATAATATAATTAATATAATAGATACATAAATCAAAAATACCTTGGTTTACTGTGTATATAGTAGAATGTACAAAACGTTCCAAATGTAGAACAGCTGGTTTCGGGTTATTTGATCCATGCATAGAATGAAGTGGTTGCCTTGTTCTCGAGTAAAATGGAGTTTATTTAGATAGCATTGGTGGTGATGGTGGAATCAAGAAAAAAGCCAAGGATGCTGTTAAATTGAGGAAGGGAAGGCTCCTGAAAAAAATGATGGGCAAATTGGCTGGTAGGATATACTCTGCTGGGATATCTGTAGCAGCTGAAGGGAGAGGAAAGGCCCTGTGATACTGGGGAATGGTCAGGCTTCTAGAATATGTATTATCAGCAGTAATAGCTATGGGAAGATGCTGGTAAGATGGAGGGGCAGGTAGAACAGTGAGATATCCTGTGGTGTTACCTTGGCTGTGGCTATGATGGTAGCTGAGATGATGAGTAAAAGTGCTGAAAATAAGGGAGCAGGGGTATGGTGGGATATGCATGCTCAAATATTGCCTGAGAAAGCTGGGAAGGAAGACTAGTGGAATTTGCTATTCTGAGAGCTTTAGAGGGGATTAAAGGGAGAAATGCTTCTCAACCTTGCTCTATCTAGATTTTCTTTCTTTTTTGTCTAAAACTCAGAACAATTAAAGCATTGGAGTTTCAGTCTTATTTGAAACAGTTTTCCAGAACACACAAAATGTTATGAATTCTTCTGGCTTCAAACAATACAAACTCTATTTTTGTCCTATCTTCAATTTACAATACTGAAGTTTACAATACATAAAATTTTCACATCCTTTTTATGTTTTCCTTTGTTTTCCTTGTTTATCAAACTGCAATAACATTTTCATAATAGCAAAATTTTGTCTTTATTATCCAGATGTACTAGCTAGCCAGGAACACTCTGGAGAAATAGCAACAGTTACTATTGATCAACGTAAGTTGTCATCCTTTGGATACTTTAATACTTTAATTAGAGACTTAAACTATAAAAACAAAAATTAACTTTTATAAAGTTAAATCTGCAATTTAAAGTATAATTAAATTAAATTAATTTTTTTAAAACTGAGAAAAGTCCATTTTGGAGGTATACCCATGTTATTATACTTCAGGGGTGTCAAACTCGTATCATCATAGCAGCAGCATCGTGACTTTTTCTCCCTTTGCTAAACCAGGTGTGGGCATGGCCAGCGTGTGACACATCCAGCCTGCGGGCTGTGAGTTTGACACCCCTGTTATACTTGGACTAAAATTATGTTACTGCTGAACAATCTAGTTGATTAATATTTGATTTATATCCCTCCCCAAAAAATAACTTAATTGCAAAGAGTATTTTCTGAGCCTATTGCCAAATCCAGAACCAACAGCCTCCAGGTATAGGTTCAGGCGTTTCTTTCGATCTCTGAGTTGCCCTTGGATGTTACAGCCCTATTTGTCATCAGCTCATTTGAAGCTCATTTGAAGTAAAGGAGGACTTTTCTAAGAAGCTGAATTAACCTCTGTGGGTTGTTGGTAATATAGGATATACTTTGGGAAAAGCTAAGAGCTCATATTGGAGTTAGTAAAGCCTTAAGGTCTGTTTCTTCATGAATGCAAATTGAAACTACCTACTCAGAAGCAGAACCACTACAAAACAATACCTCCAATTCCCATTCACTTCAGGCAGCCTAGTAATAACATCAGTAATAGAGATTCAATAAGGCCAAGAGTTATCAGGAGTTAAGCTGACTTAAAATTCACTGTATTTTTTCATAAATGTCTCTAAGTTCCATTTTTAGTTTATGTGTAGAGTACAGTTTACAGATAAAGGGGTTAAAAATAATACTTGTAGTATAAACCATTGGTTATGTTGATTCATTATATATTTCTTTTTTAATTACAACATGTTAAGCCAAACATTATGCATTGCCCATCAACAAAATTTAATATCTTGAGAGATTGTTATGGTTGAAAATAGCAATTTTATGTGTTTTGTTATTTGCAAATTTATTGTTTGATGCTTTGTCCTTTCTAGCTGTGCAAATTATTCCAGCTTCAGTTCAGCCTTCTACTCCAACCACCATTAAAGTAATTAATAGTAGTGCAAAGGCCGCAAAAGTACAGAGAGCTCCAAGGATTTCAGGGGAAGATAGAAGTTCACCGGGTAACAGAACAGGTACTTTTTTTTTATTAAAGCAAATATTTTAACTATTATTCTAAAGAAAGACAATGATTTTGAAGTTAAAGGGAAATACCTGTTGCCAGGCGTTTGTGAAAATCTAGAAATGAAGTACAATCTCTGAAAATATAAAACTATATAAAGGCATACTTTATATTTTATTACTCTTGTATTTTAACATTTTTCATGCATATTTCATTGAGAAATTAAATATTTTCTCCAATAAAGAGAAAGCATCTGTTTAAGAAGGACTGAATTATTATTTATGAATTACGATTTTTTTTTATATGATTTTCTCCTCAAAAAGTGTTTGAAATAGTTTCACTACCATTATTATTTTTAAAAAAAATACTGTTAGTAACTCTTTCAGAAGATTTCAATCCCAAGGGTGTTTAATCATCTCTCTCACTAAATTTATGTTTAAGTTTGTTGTCTCTTCAAGAATTTTCTTTATACCTGTATACTATAAAAATGTTAATCATGTTAATCTATGGTAACAAAAAAAATCAGGAATCTGGTGGCACATTCCCAACTAACAAATTTTATTAAAATGTATGAACTTTCATGATTGGTTACAAGCTGCACTAAACACTTCTGTTAAGTAACTTAGTAAATTGGGATTGGAATGAAGGACTTTAAAAATAGTATACATTAGAATTAACTAAAGTGTTAAACAAGCTTTTGAATTAAGAAATATTTTAATTGAGCTAGCTCAGTCTTCAGCCTGCCTGATCTGAAGATACTTGAATATATGTCTATTCCTATGATTTTCAGTAATGGTGATGCGGGAGAAGTAAGTTGTAGCTTGTGGAGCATGTCCGAATTATGGAAAGCTGATATAAATTATAAAAACATTTAAGCATATTTTATACTTGAATTCTAACTTGTAGAATTTTAATAAGTAAAAAGCTTGGTCTCTTCATTGACATTTTAGTTGATCTTAAATTTTGATGAAGATTTTCTATTGTTACATTAGTTTCTTCTTTTTAAATAGATTACAGATAGTCCTTCCTTACTGACTGCTCTTTCAGCAATTGTTCAAAGTTATGATGGTGCAAAAAAGGAGATACGTGAGTGGTCCTCAGAGTTGTAGTTACCATCGCATCCCCACAGATTTCTGATTTGTGCACTTAGCAACCAGTATACTTTGATAGCCACAGTGTTCCACAGTGACATGATTGTTATTCATGCTATTCACCAGCCTTCACAGTTGGCTTTCAACAAGCAAAGTCAGTGGGAATGCTGGAAGGAAGCAATTACAATCATGTGATAAGCTTAATGACCACAGGTGATTTGCTTAGTGACTGCAGCCATAACTGATACAATTTTGGAGTGGTCACATGACATTTCACTGATTGCATTGCTTAGCAACAGAGTTGCTAGTTCCAGTTGTGGTTGGTAAGCAAGGATTACCTGTATACAGTTACCTAAATTTTATGTCTTTACTTTTTTATTCTGCTTGCCTTAACTTTATAATAGATGAAAATACTTAATATATTTGCATATTAATCATAATAGGAAACAATGGTCAGATCCAGTTATGGCAATTCTTGCTTGAGCTTCTGACTGATAAAGATGCCCGAGATTGCATTTCATGGGTTGGTGATGAAGGAGAGTTTAAACTAAATCAACCAGAACTAGTTGCCCAAAAGTGGGGACAACGTAAAAATAAGCCTACCATGAATTATGAAAAACTCAGTCGTGCTTTACGGTAAGTTTAAAAACTCTTGATTGATTTTATAGCATTATTACATTGCTTTTCAGCTGAAAGTTCTAGAACAATGGACATGATCCATAAAAGCTTTACAAGCCCCATCTAGAGCCTTATAATCTAAGCAGCAAAATAAAATGAAGAAGAATGTATATTGGATTCAATTCTCAAAATTAAATGATTAATTAACATCAAAATGATTGAAGCACAGGAGGAATTTGTTGGAGCTGACTTCAGCAAAGCTTTCTTTGCTACTTTTCCTCTATTTTATCTTTTTGAGAATTGTGAGAAGGGGCTGTTAGGCATTTTCACAAATTCCTTTCTTGTGTTGGTTTTGTTCAGCTGATTCTTGCCTTAATAGTGGATCTGTCCTTCAAGACTATCCTTTTTAGTCAATGGAGTAGTTTAAAAAATAAATAAGATTAAAATGAAAACCAAGAATAGAGAAATCATTAATACCCATGTTGAGGAAACAGAAAGTCAGATAAACACTATAAATCAAATAGTACATCATAACCACCCTGCCATACAGCTTCCTTAAAAAAGGCTTTCCCAAAGCCCAACACAGTGTGGGAAAACCTTTTGGACTTCAGGAAAAAGTGGTCCCAGAAGGCAGAGGTATCTACATTAAAAATTATGTATGGGACAACCTATGTTTAAAAGAATGTATTCTGTAATAAAGTACTTCTTTCCATCTTCACTGGAGTTTTCAATCTTCCATCTTCAATTGGTATCATTTATAGTTTCAAATTACAGTATGACAATAGGAAAATACTTTTCTAATATTGGAAAATCCTTTTATATTTCTTTCAACTAAAAAGCATCACATTCTGTTGTTCATTATGAAGATACTCCTAATATATGGCTTGTTTGTTTGAAATATTTATTTACTTGCCTACAGACTTGCTTACAGGCTGCTTTAATCAGAACTAATTCTGACATGATTTCCCTTTCAGTAAAGACAGGAAATAACTTACAGAAAGGGCCACATATTTTTTAATATGAGCTTGGGAAGCATCTTTCTTTTTACCAACTTAAAGGATTTATTTCTGCCAAATGCTTTAAAATGGCATCCACCCCCCACTCCCCCCCAAATCAGATTTTATACATCCACTGTATTCTGTTTCTCCCAAATATTCTCCAGCCTGAACACTGGAGTCTTTCATGGTGCCAGTACATATGAGAATGCACAGAAATATCATCATAGGCTATTTGAATCATGCAGCCTGTGTTTTAATGTATGTTTTAGCTGCAACATTATTTAATAATTTGATAGTGATATATATTGAATATGCAGGAAATCATACTTTTGGCAGTTTAAAGGCTGGTTAAGCTCAAATTTAAATGAAAGAGACTATCTAACAGGATATGGGTGAGCTTTTCTTAATTTTTTGTGCCACCTGCATCTCTCACTGCTTCATAGTTTCTGAACTGCCACAGATTTTGATGGAATCATGGAAAGAAATTAATCAGTTCTATTGCAAGACAAATTTCACAAATTTAAAAAATGGGCCATGTTTAGTTACTTTTCATTTGTGTCTTGTTGCATTTCCTTTCTTCAATGAAGGTATTACTACGATGGTGACATGATCTGCAAAGTACAAGGCAAAAGGTTTGTATACAAGTTTGTGTGTGACTTGAAGACTCTCATTGGGTACAGTGCAGCTGAACTGAATCGGTTGGTGACGGAATGTGAACAAAAGAAACTGGCAAAGATGCAACTGCATGGGATTACACAACCAGTCACAGCAGTTGCATTGGCTACAGCATCTCTGCAAACAGAAAAAGAGAACTGAGGACTAGGACCTAAAAGCTTGACAACATTCTTTTACACTTAGCAGTTTCTGGTTTAAAATTAGAACTGCATCTATTAATTGGCAATTCAATATGATGCATGATTTTCTACAAGGAACACCCATAAATTAGGGACTTTTTGACTTAAACATGTGTTTCATGAATGTTAAGGGCATTCCAGAGGTTCTACAATATGAAGACATACAGGTTGTAGCAAAGAGTTTGGGAATTATAAGGAAATTGAAGATCTGTTGGTATTATGTTGTGCTACATTGCTTATTTTTTTCAGCTTAAAGTGAAGCATTCACATATAGAACAGGTTTTTAAAAAAATTTTGGTCTCTGCACTTCTTCAGATGCTATGTTAATATTTCTAAAATTAGAACAGTTTCTATTAGCTATCATTATAACTTTAAGCATGACAGGTTGTAAGAAAAATATTGATATAAAGGTGATTTCTTTGCCCCATTGCAAGAAAAAAGGTAACTGCTGAAAAGAGAAATCCAAATGTAATGCCAATAATCCAATTATGAGTATTTTGATATCTGTAGATAAATATGTGTATTTGAGGGGGAAATGCTTAACTACCTTGAGAAACTTTGTTAAGCTTAGTGTCTGGCACCAAAAGGATTTCCAGATTTTTATTGTAGGAATTAAAAACTTGAAATTTGTCTCTCATCCAAAGAAAAAAAATTGCTTTGTTTAATCTACACTGCAGAGTATATCAGCTGTTTCTGCTTTTATACTTGCACTGTTAGTGTTTTTCAACTGAAGACTTAAGTTAATCACAGAAAGAAACCCCTTCTTGTTGAGTAACAGAATTAAAGAATGGATTGATTTCCCTAAGTTATATAAATGGCTATGTTAAAAATAAAATAAAAAAATACTTTCTTTAAATTACTTGGTTTCCAAGCTTTGTTTTAATGCTTTGGAAATAAAAAAATATTGAAAAAATAGTCCTGTAAATTTAAAATATTTTTTAAAATTATACCCAGTTGAAATCCAGAAATGCTGACAATAGTGCACTGTTTGCACCTGTATTTTACTTTTTACTTACAAAGCCTGGGAAACACTTTCATGGGTATATTTATTACTCTTGGTCATTTGGTATAAATATTATGAATTAAGGCTTTAAAAGTTATGGTTCACTTAATCAAAAATGTCGCCAAGTTGAATAGAATCTTTATCCTTTATCAACAATTCACTTAGTTGAAGAAGAAGCAATGATCATACAATATGGCTTAGTTCTAAGGACTTATGGCTTAGTTCTAAGGTCTTAGAGATGCTGTTACTTTAACAGCTAAGGTATACTTCATGGTTTTATTTACTCATTTTCAAGTTACTGAAAAATATATACAGCATTATATTGTAGTGTTTAAGGATCATTTTCGGCAAAGAAAGCATGTAATCTTGTGGCCAGTTAAATCCATTCACTCTGATGTGTAGTGAATACAAAATAGTTTAAATTCTATTAATATTTTGTTATTTTCCCCTTTTCTTCCCCAATCTGTACAATAATTATAAAGAATTGTTCATTTGAAATATATCATCAAGAATTCATACTTTGTTTTAATAAGAACAAAAAAAATGACTCTTTCTATGCCAATATAAACTTTAGGATTGTTACTGCATAACAAGCAACTCAGATTACTCATTCATATTTATAAATCTGTTCATTTTGAGTCAAATTACTCTGATCACAAGTTAGTTAATACTATTATATTCTCTCAGCTATGCATATTCTAAGCCATAGTAAGGAAAATGGCATATGGCCTCTCTTTTATATACATTTTTTCCAGAATTTAAATTTTCATTGTATTTCTTTTAGAAGTTTGCTGCACTTGTTACATTTGTTCCAGTTTATAGTGCTGATGTATGTTAAGCCTTGCTTATAACAGAACCACGGAAAGGATAAAATAAGCTAGAAATATTTTGTTGTATTTCTTGTGAGGGACAATCTGTGACTAATTTGAGGTCTTCAGTACTAGGGTATGGAATATTATATGTGAAATTGCATTGTGTGGCTGTCAGAAGAATAATATAGATCGTATATTCCCAAATTTTTGTAAAATAGAGGGTTTGCATACATTTTTACTCTTCAAGGACATGTGCTCTAAAATTATGTATTTCCTTTTGTGTTGAATGTTTTGGTAATTTTACATGAAACAATTATTTTCTATTTTTACGCTAAAATATTTGTGCATAAAATTGTCAATATAGTAAAAGTAAAAAAATAAAATTTTACACAGCAGTTTTGGTTTTGTGTCCAAATATGAATTATTTGTACTTTTTGTAGGTCTGTACCTTAAACATTCTGGAACTATGATACTCATTGTTTTAGATTTGTTGCCAATAATCAATAGATTTGGGCCCTTAATCTATATTAGTTCAAAACTAGCAAAAAGATTTTTCTTATGATTGCTTTAATTGGAAAATTTCTTTTACAACAATATTGTTCTATAAACAATAAATGCACTAGATGCACTAGATAAAAACATGAAACACTTTGATTTAAAAATGACTTTTACATATTTTTACACATTTTTTTTATAAAAACTTGTGCTTAAAACAATTCCTTGTTGGTTAAATTAATATAATAGGCTTCTTTGTAAAATGCATTTCAGTTAATGCGATAAAATGTTCTTACCACACTCTTTGTATACTTAGTGATTAATCCAAACAGATCTTAATATTAACTTCACTGCCCCGATAGGAAAATCAATATATAGAAAATATGAATTAATATATAAGTTCAGTATTTTGTAATTGTTAAGAGAACTGAGAGATACAAAATAGATAACTCATGAAATCATGAAAGTGCTGAATCTTTAACCCCCCCCCCCCTTCCCGGATGTTTCTGGTGTCAAGCATGGTTAGGTAGCTTATTTAGTAAAATAAACAGGAACAGGATACTTATCAGACTCCTACATTGGAAGCAAAAGGTTATCAAAAATTTTAACTAACATGCATCCTTCTAAAACAAGTGCTCATTCCAGTTACGATTGTGAGCAATTTCAGCTCAAATGCTTCAAATTGAATTAGTTTCTTTCTGTTGCCTTTGATGCTATGATGCTGTGTGGCTTGAGAACTGTACTTGTATATGTAAGTATACATTTAAGGAATTCTGTATATTTCTGACTATACAGAAGAAAATAACATGTAAGCTAGGTAAAAATACTCTTCAGGTTTTCTTTCTGGATTGCTTAGTGGCACGGATAGATGGCTGCAAACAAGCAGATGCTGAGCCTATCATAAGATTACTAAGTCTGTGTGCCATTATTACCATAAAAGATGTGTTAGTTCAGTGAACCAGGAGCTTTTTGACAAATTGCATCCTTTCCTGCATACCAGAATGCAGCCTCCTCGTCAGTTATTTACAAAAATTAAAAGTACCGTATGTTTCTTGAAAAGTTAATCCCCCTGCTTCCTAAAATATCCTCGTTACCAGAAGTTTATCAACCTTGAAAGTTCGATCAGATTTTAACACATTTACTTGTAAGTAAATCACATTGAGCTCACTTGGATATAACAACATTAAACATTAAGGATATAGCTTGTGAAGATCAGCTTCCCAAATTTGGTGTTTACCAGGAATGCCTGAGCATTCTTCGTGGAAAAAAATGTACAGCCAAGCAAGTAATGTGGGACAGTTATCACAGAATCACACAAATACAATAAAACTCCTCCAGGAATGTATTTATTTACATTAAAACATTATTATACAAACTGAAAAAAGACATTTTAGAGGGAAGGCATGCCAAGGCAAACACCCTCTCACCCACTGCTAGTTTTATCTATTGTATTTAAAGAAGAAATTCTATGAATCATGTCTTTTTGCAGAAGAAAAAAACCTACCCCCCCCCCAACCCTCCCCACTTGATGGTCATTATTAAAATTATTCCTCCCAAAAGGTAATTTCCATCCAAGTAAAACTCTTGCCCAATAGTCTTATTTGTAATTTATTTATGTAACACATTGTAGAAAGCTATCAATTCATAAGCAACAATTATGTATATTATCCTGCAGGTTCCCTATTTTTGTTTTAAACTAGCAGGCATTTCTCCCATTCTTCCCCTTCACCCTGCCCTGGTATAAAAGTGCTCATGATTAACAGGGATGATATTTTTTTTTCTTTTCCTTCCTTTTTCCTTTTTTAGATGAAAAGATACATGGCAAAAAAACTTTACTTCCTCAATGCCTAAAGGTGTGCACATAAAACAGGCACAAAGAAACAAATGTGTATTCCCATGATTTTCTACATCACTAGTGCAGCAGAAGCAACATCTGTACAATAAAATGCAACTGCAGAAGAAAATAACTCATCTGGAATACTTTCTAAAAAAATCCCCAAAAACATTTTGTCTTTAAAATGCATAGTAAGCAGAAAAAGGAAAACTTAGCGAAGAGAAGCAGCTCAATCCCACATACACAAAAAGCATCCCCCATCAATTCTTAAAGTATATTTCAATTAGGACTTTTTTTGTTCATCACAAATCACAAGAATAATATACAACTGGCTAAAGGAGCTGTATGATAAATAATCAAGAAATAATCTATTCATGCACTAGTTAAGTACAGCTAACTTTACAGTACACAAAAACATTCATTAATAATGTAGTGTAAAGACTGAAATGTCAAGAAAGAGTACATTACTGATTTTATAATTCAAGTTCAGGCATCTACTTGTGTTACAGCACAGCTGTCAAAAGGCGATAATGAGTAAATAATAAAACATTGTTTTGTTTGCTTATTTCCATATTACTTTCAGCTGAACATCGATGGGCAGTGAAGCAATCACTTTGCTGTCCAATTCATGAGGTTGCTATGGTGTTCTAGTTCTGCATTTGCTCAAAGAACTTGTAGGTTGGGTTTTCATAGCCATTTTGTTGCATCTTAGAAAGGTGACGTTCCTCTGGTGTCACTGCAGCATCCACCTAGAGCAGGCCAAAGAAGAGTACAGTCAAAGCCAAACATGGATAGGCCACAATTGTTTATGGGGCCTTTGCTGCTGTATGAGCGTATTGCAGATGTTTTGTTACCAAACTAGGTAACATCATTTCAATTTCATTGTACACATGTTGTGCATTGACAATGAACATTTGATTTGATTTGGTAGTAGGGAGTGGAGTTTGCAGTTATTTTATATCTTAGTTGCCATTGATACATACATTGACAGCAAACCCCATTCTCTACTAGCACTGATGATGTTACCTAGTTTGGCAATGGAATATCCACAAGAAAACCAAGTTCAGAGAGCACCAACCTTGAGCTACAAGTATTATTTTCTATTAGTATAATTGTTGAATTATTTATTCATTCATTCCCAGCATTGGTATTCCCCTTAATTTGTAAAAGAATGCAAAGTAAATCATCCATAAAAATAATGTTAAAATCTGTTATTGCCATTAAAATCTTTACCAGCTGCTTGAAGGGGAAAAGGATGAATGCCAGTCTGCATACAAGATACATAAATGTTCTCCTATATTGCTTGTTGTAATAATACTGTAATACTAATACAGTTTAATCAATTTGTTTATAGTATGGATATAGTATATCAAGTATCTTTGGAAAATAGGGCAAGATGAATCAAAACATTTTAGATGTGCCATGGATAAAACTTAATTATAGTTAGTAGTTTCTTTTGAACTACTAATTTTCTTTTGAACATTACAAACACTGTGGGATTGTATAATTGTTATTTTTGTGATCACTAACAATCATGAAAGTATCTGAACTTCTATTGGTTAACAGGCAATGCTGAATATGTCCTTGTCCCCAATTTTTATATTGCAACATTGCAATAGCATTTCTAGATATAAGAAGTATTGTATAAAATTCATTTATACAGTTAAATGTTTATTTAACATTTGTTTAAGCTGTTTAAAAAAGTAGGTGAATGTTCAGTCCTGTTATAGTCATTCAAATTACTCAAATGATTGGTCCTGGGAAGCATCAGAGCTGTCATTCACTGTGTCTTACTTCCCAATAGATCAGGGGTGTCAAACTTGCGTCATCATGGCGGTGTCATGTGATGTATTGTGACTTTCCCCCCCTTTGCTAAACTGGGCCTGTGGCCAGTGTGTGACGCATCTGGCCTGGGGGCAACGAGTTTGACAGCCCTGCAATAGATGCTATACGGAAAGACAATACAGTCTGTGCTTTGGTCTACAGGTTAAATATTCTGTAATTTAATACCTTTAAAATGGTGAGATATACCTTTTTAATACCTTAAGACTACAGAGATAGAAAATGTATCTCATGCTGTTATGTGGGTGATACAAAGAAACATAACTAAAATATCAGTTTAAGTATTCTTTTGGAGTACAGGTCTATGTATCCAACATAGGAATATTAATCTGGAGAAATTTACTCATACCAAAAATAAGAATATTAAGGATACAGATGATATATCTCCTACAGGTAGTTAACACCATTCTATTAAATACATAATCTACACAGATGGACTTAAATTTATTTAGTACTATCTGCTTCTGAAATAATGTATGGAATAATATTTATCAGTTTCATTTACCTCCACTACACCATGATGGATAGATGTATACTGTTTCTTCTTTAGCATCACTAAAGTGATAACAATGACGGTAGCAATGACGACACCCCCTACCATTAGTCCAATGATGGCACCTTTATTTGAACCTACATCTTCAGCAAAGAATACCTAAACATAAAAATAAAAGGTGATTGTATAAGAAGATAACATGATTTCTAATGAGTTCTTTAGCTTTGTAAAATGATGCATTTGCAATGTTCAATAAGTTCTCCAAAATGAACAACAAAATATTGTTTCCTGAGGCAAATTATTACGATCTGATTCTCATATTTTAAAGGTGGCGGTTTCACCACTGATTTTGTTTGTGGGAAGCCAACAGTGAAAGTCACAAAACACAATCGTGTGACCATGGGACACTATGATGTCATAACTGCAAGCGGGGTGCCAAGTGCCCAGATCATGTTCACATGACTGAGGGAGACTGTGTTGGTTGTTAAGTACAAGGTCTGGTCATAATTACTATTCATTAAACACTATTCTAAGTTTGGTGATTAAACAAAAATCACCCGTATTTATAATTTACCAAAAATTTATATGCTACAGGCTTACATAAAAATATAAAATAACATAATGTAACATAATAAAGTGTAAGATTTTTACTACAAAAATGTCTTACAATATAAGATATGGTTTCTCAAGATCCAGATTTCAGATCCAATTTTAGCTAAAGCA
Source organism: Ophiophagus hannah (assembly GCA_000516915.1). NCBI lineage: Eukaryota > Metazoa > Chordata > Lepidosauria > Squamata > Elapidae > Ophiophagus > Ophiophagus hannah. The sequence continues at coordinate 459,148 of AZIM01000324.1, forward strand.
CTCTAAGAATGGAGACTACACTTGCCAGTTTCTGATGATGTACTTCATATCCTGAATCATGTCTGTATTCTGCATCCATCTTTAATTCTGAGGTTTCTTCTGTCTTAACGTTGGTTAATCCAGAGCCTGAGTTAAACCAAAAAAAAAAAACAAGAAATGACTAAAAACAAACTTTTGAAAATAGTTATATGAACACCATCCATCTCAGTTACCAACAGAAAAATATTAAGAAATGCAAATGAAAAATTAGAGAGTGAAAGGTAATTTGAGATAAACAGGAAAAATAATGAAACAAAGAAATAGACTACGCAAGTAATTTAGACTACAAACAGTGTTCAAAAGAAAAAGGTCAGGTAATTAAGCTGGAGCAAGCTTGAAAGCATGAGTCTTATTCCTGGCACTAACTGAGACTGCTGTGCCTGATTATTTGAATTGGCCCACGGAGACATCTAACAATAACATCAATAGAGAATCTTGGTTGCAGATACATCGTGATATTGTTTCATTTCTCAAAGTACAAGTTCAAAATAACATTTCTGGCTCATTGCAAGAAAAGAAAATGTTGGACTATCAGGTCCTAAAGCCGTGATGGCAAACCTACGGCATGTGTGCCAACACGGGAGCCGCAGGCAAACTCACCTCACTGCACATGCGCGCACCTCACAGCTGATTTTTGGCTGGTTTGAGGCCTTTTTCGGGCTCCCAGAAGCTTGAAAAAAGCCTCTGCAG
>AZIM01000324.1:459895-469904 GCA_000516915.1 Ophiophagus hannah
AAATCAACTGTGAGGCACAGTGCAGGTAAGGGGGTGTGGGGCGGATTGCTCAAATATATGCAGGGTGTGTGTGGGGAAATGCTCATTAACCACCACTTCCCTAAAGCTATAAATACATACAATTGTAAAATGCTGGTTTATATGCACTTCTTAGTCAAAAGATCATTGCTAATGAATAATAAAATTTATATCCTGATATTTAATTCTGATTTAGATTAATAATGTATAATTCTAACTCATGGCTGAATTTTAGCAAGGCTGCCATTTATTTATGTATTTAACTAGGCTTATATGAACCAAATATGTAACATATGTAAAGAATGTTAAAATAGCAAAAATAGCTCAGCAATGCATGGAGTCCCTATCTCAAGGGATAATGTATCCATAGAGCTGTAGAATTTTACTCAACAAGAAACTCTTTCAAGCCAGCTCTTCCTCAAAGTTCTGTTGAAATCATCAAATTTTACTACTTTCCTAAATCTCAATTATGTTGTGGCCACTGTTTACATGTAATATTTTATCAAAATTTCAGGGATATGCTGAAATCTCATGAGATGTAGAAATCTTGAAAGATATATCTGGATAGTGGACACTGCAGTATCTGGAGGCAGAGAAAGAACTAGAGAAAATCACAAAATACAAAGACGCACAAATAGAATTGTGACAAAAGACAGCAAAGATAGTACCAATAGTGATAGGCACCTCACATACAATCACAAAACAACTGGAACACCATTTTAACACCATTGGAATTGTCAAAATCCCCATCAATTAATTGCAAAAAGCAGCTTTACTTGGAACAGTTTACATCCTGTGACATACATTTTAATACCATCAAACAATAACACGTCCCTAGCCCAAGTCTTTGGGAAAGACTCAATCAATGGACAAAAATGCTAAATCCAGTTTAAACAATCTGGCTGACTATGTGACAAACCACAACAATGTTATTTATAGCAATGTTTTTCCTCAAGGAAAATACATTTTGCTTTTTCTCTCATTTCTTCCTAGATGATCCCTTATATTACTGCAATATGTTCTAATAAGGCAAATATATGCAAATTTGCCAAAGATCTGATGCCACAAAAAAGTTTACAACAGTCCATTGAAAATCAATGAAGGCAGGCTCTGGTAACTTATACCGCAAAATTTATTTGTGTTGGGTGTGAAATTTGGCTAGTTGCATAATAGATGGGGAAATAGGGATATCTGTCAATCTTTAAAGAAGTCTTTTTAAAAAATAACAACCAGCAGTCCGTAATTTCTTCCTATCAATATAAATGCTCAACATTACAAAAGTAATGTGCCAGTACGTGTTCATATAGTAACATTCTGGATGACTGTAAAGGTTTCCATTTTATTCCAGTGAGATCAATACATAACTGCCAGACTAAGAAGAATGTATTTGCTAAATTAATTTACACTGTGCTTTATCTGTAGTGAAAGCTAGATGCTTAAGTTTAATAGTGGAGAAGCAGAGTCAATAGTGAGTTACTATCTTAATTTGAGCATTATATTCAAGTGTGAAATCTCTTTCATACCTATATAACCACTGAAGACATCAATTTCTTCAATAGTTTATTGTTGTTTAAATTATTAGTTTATATCACAGGGTCATGGAGAAAACTGGATGAGGGACTGTTATATACATGCCATGACATCCTGAAGGAATAAATCTAGTAAATGTGAAGAGTAATTAGTGTATTTTTGAGATGCAGGTCAGTTTTTTTTTTAAAAAAAATCACATTTTGAGACAATATTTAAAAGCAACTGTTGAAATTATACCAATCCTCATCTAGCAATGTATCAGTTAGTTAGCAAAATAATAGTGACCTCTTACAAATACAATTGTAATTTTCTTTAGAAAATCATTTTCGACCAATGTGTACAGTTTGTGTACTGACAAAAAAAGCCTTCAGTCTGAAACTTAATCACTCAGCAGCAGTGCTGGGTTCTAATAAACTAATTGAGGTCACATTGCTGAGTTTAAAGTAATCTCTACCTTGAGTAAGAGCAAAAAAAAAGGAAAACGAAACAGATCAAGCCTAGGGCACTATAGGACAGAGATGTCAAACTGGCAGCCTGTGGGCCGGATGCTTCACATGCAGGCCACGCCCACTCTGGCTCTACAAAGGCAAAAAGCATTGTGATACGTTGCAATATGTCAGGTGATGCGATTGAGTTTGACATCCATATTGTAGGACATAACTTTATGTGAATTAGAAGATACGGATCTTCCTTCCTTCCCTTTTTCTTTCTTTCCTTCTTTCTTTCCTTCCCTCCTTTCCTCTCTCTTTCCCTCTCCCATTCTCTCTCTCTCTCTCTCTCTCTCTCTCACTCACACACACACACACACATACAAACATTCGCTTAACAACAATTTCACTTAATGGAACAGATTGTGACAGCTAAACCAGGAGAGAACATAGCTTAGCGGAATAAATTTGTATGAGAGCTTTCAAATAGTTCAAATTTTCTGTAGGGTCAATAAGGGTTAATGAATAACAATGTTAAATGTTTTAGCATACAGTCCAACACTAAAAATTAACTCATAGGATAATAGGGCAATTTCAAGAACCACATGTTTTGCTAGTTAACACAAGGTATTTCACTGAGTGAACTCTCCATTTGTTCTTACCACCCCTGCCCTGAGATATTTTTCCTTGAGAAAACAGACATCAAAATAATTTTCTTATATGAGTGATTAAAGTAAAAAATTTACAAAGTCAGCAGATAAGTTTCTTAACAGGTTTCATTGAAGATGGATAGTCATTTATTTTTAAAATATTTGTAGTGTTAACAGAATTTGAGGTAATTATTTTTTTCAAGAATGGCAAAGATGTCACATTAATTCTAAAGTCCTGTAATTGGTGATTGGATATGGAAAAAGACTCTGTTAACCTATGCAAAACAGAAAGCAATTAAAAGCAATTATTTAAACTAGTTGAAATCCCTCCTCCGAAACTGCACCTTTACAGATATTTTATTAAAACTTGTTGAACACTTCAGTAGGCCTTTTTTATGAAAGAAATAAAATGCAAGTTCAATAATCTTTAGAAGAGATCTGTAAACTGTTTTCTGTAAATCAAGGGGAATATTTGGTGATTATTTATTTTGAACTGTAATTTTCTTTATTTTTAAGTGTTGCATTGTGCAACATGATTAATATTAAACTTTGATTTGTCTTTGCTTCAGATATTTATTAAGTTTTCTTTCCTTAATGATATATCCAACAAATGTCTTGGGAACCTGTGAACCATATAGAACAGTGTTACATGTTTATCTTACATGACACTGTGTCCAAATGACTTATTAGTGAACAAGTTATTTTAATGTTTATTATACACCAAAAATACATGCCTCCAAAAGCCACTAATTTTATTCACATATATCCACATTTGTGATATATTCCAGTTATGCTCATGAAAGAAGTAGAAAGTGCTATTTACCATTGTTTAACTACTTTTAATAACTATTTTTTACTAAAGTAATGTGGTAGGGTGGGTAAATTATATTACATAGTAACTGAAAGGAGAATTATGAGGCAGTCTAGAAAACATGTATCTTAAAATAATGTTTGCATTTTGGACTAGATGACACATTTTAAAGCCCGTATATCTTATTAAACTTTTATGTTTCATGCATAAAATTGTATCATGAAATATTACATATTTTGAATATCAAATTGATGCTGCAGAATTTTAAACATATAACGGAAAAAAAATATTTAGGAGCAATGTATCAGTGAAGATTCAATCATCCAGGACAAAAGTATTTTAAAGAAATTACTAAATCAGGACAACTGGACTAATATATATTTAATATACTTTGGTGCAGTTGCCCTTATTTAACTTTTTTAAATACATAGGAGTAACAATTTTCTAAACCATCCAGTCAGTCACCCCGCTTTTAATTTCACCATATTCTTGATGTCTATAATTCATCGGTCAATGGAAATATTGAAGCAAGATTATTTTGCTTGTGTGTTACTGTTGTTAAATCATGCCTATGCAAAGACAGAGGAGCACAGCAGAGAAACATGACAAAGAAAAGATGATTCCTTCAGCTCAAATCAAACACAGACATGCAGGACAACACAGGTTAGGTAAAAGCCATGCCAATTATATACCTGGTCGTGTGGTGAGTCCTCTGTCTGCAGCTGGACGGGCATCAACTGGCTCAACTGGGTATATGCAGCCAAAGAAATAAATAAAAAGGAAAGATAAAGAGCAAATAAAAAGAAATAAACAAAAACTTCAAAAACTATTTGCCTGTGGTTTTGATTGGGATAGTGCAGGAAAGATATGTGCCATAAATGAAGTTACAAAAGCATCAGCTGAGAAAAAGTATCTGCTTTAAGTTAATCCTGAAAACAAAAAAGAAAGAAACAAGAACATTTGAAACTAAATGTATATATGCAACTGACATCTTATTGTAATTAATTTCTAGCTGTTACAATTTAGCTGACCTGAATCAAATAATAAACAATTATGTGATAGAAAAGAAAAAGTATTTTTTTCAAGGTGAAGTAAATTATCCTGTTTTTTTTTTTAACAAAGCTGATAACATAATGTCACAAATAAATACATAACACTTATTTTAAGGTAGTTTTTACTTCATTCATTTTTCTTGCCCTTTAGAAGTTAGGCTGCTGTTGTTACAATCATCACCATCAAATACTACCATAAATGTCAAAACAATTATGCTGCAGATTAGCTTGTAACAGAATAACTGAACGAAGTCTTAAGAATTTATCATTTTTTTCAAAACCAATATTCTATATCTCTAAAAACAAAAGAATTATTTCTAAAATAATGCTTTGGAAAACAATGTCTGCGCATGTTGGATCATAAGCCCCATTATTTTTTAAGCCAAATTAGAAATTACAAGAATTGCCATCCAATATATTTGAAAGGCATTTGATTAGAAAAGATTGTCTTGATTATAACAGTTCTATAATTATAAAAGTTCTTTATAGAAAACTGTGGCTACAAATAGTCTTTGCTTTGAAATCCAGCTTACCTGCCAAGCTGTCACATGCATTGTAACCAAGTTTAATATGTAGTTCATTAATGCCTACGCTCTTATCTTTTATATTTGACATTGTTGAGTGCATGCAAATTTATTATTTTCAAAATAACAAAAGATATTTAATTAACCCAGATTCCCAGTCAAGGCACAAACACCCAGGGTCAATGCTGGCTGGAGAATCCTAGGAGTTGAAGTCCACAAGTCTTAAAGTTGCCAAGTTTGGGGACCCCTCATCTATGTGGTTGCTCAGAACTGACACTAANCAATAATAAGTAATAATTACAAAATTCAGAAATGTACAGGGAATGTAGAGTATATCCATATGGAGTATATAAATGAGAATCAAAGAACATGTCATCTGTTACTTTTAGTAGAAAATAATTTTAAAACTGCCCTGTAGCAGGACCCAGGAGATGGCGTGCATTTTCTGTTGCAGAAGAACAGCAGGCTCCATGCCCCCAAATTTGTTGGCCCTCCACAAAACTTTAAAGACCTAGTAAGTGTTTCCACTGGGTACTGAGCCGGGATAAAAGATGAGTCCATTTGTGACTCTCCAAAAACTGAAAGGGTTGCAGCCTTGGGCCTTGCTATGCTTTTCTTGTGTATATGTAATACACAAGAAATCCTTGACTTATTGACCACAATTGGGACCAGAATTTTCACTGCTAAGCAAGGTGGTTGTTAAGTGAGTCATGCCCAGTTCTACATGTTTTGCCCCAATTGGTAAAGAACCGTTTCAGCTGTTAAGTGAATCATATGACTGTTAAGTGAATCCAGCTTTCCACATTGACTTAGCTTGCCGGAAGCCGGTTGGGAAGGTTGCAGTCAGGTGACCTTGGTACACCGCAACCACTGTAATTAGATGTTGGTTGCCGAGCCCATTAATTTTGATCACATGTCTGTGGGGAAGCTGCAATGGGCATAAAAGTGAGGACTGGTTGTAAGACACTTTATCAGTACTGTTGTAATTTCAAACAGTCGCTAAAGGAATGGTTGTAAGTCAAGCACTACCTTTGTGTGCTTTCATCTTGTTGATCTGTTTTTTATTTTCATTCCATATTGCTAGTTGGGCAGCCATATTGACTGACAAAATAAATAAATAATCACAGAACCCGTTAACCTAAGTTTACCTACAACATAAATTTCGAAAATAGAACCCTTCGAACCAGTGGTGATTTTATTATTCACCAGCAGGCTGAAAATTGGATAAGTAAGAAGAAAAGCTTCTTCTTGCCCATGGGAATTGTGGGATTTATAGTCTCAATCTGTGAAAGCTTTTGCACTTGAGTTTTGTCTTTCTGAGCTGTCAACAGAAAAGATTTTTTTTGACTGCAGAGTTTTAGGCAGTGCTATCCATTAAAATCTTGACTGAGTGGAAAACCTGATTTTTTTCAGAAGATTCAAAGACTTGCATCCCTTTATTTATAACATTTCTATATTGTTAATCTAATTAGCTTTCTGATGATTTTAAATCCATAAAATCACACCTCCTTAAAAAGTGGCATCAGAATGATTTCTATGCCCTTCTATATCCTTCAGCAGCCCAAAATGCTACCTAAGGAGTGTGTTTTGCTCTGGAAAACTGTAAGCAAGGATGCCATCTGGATCTCCACAGATAAGGTTTACATAAAATAGATGACCATAATTTGAAAAGTAACATATTGTAGCCTTGTTCTCTAATCTCTTGAGAGGGGACTCATAATGTTTTCTGGGCCAAATAATCTGGAATTGATTCTACCTGAAGCAGGTGCTCCCACAGATACCAAGGCACCATGCCAGGAAGGGCTTTATAGATTATGTTACCCTAGTGGCTCTCATGCACTATAAACAGGCTGCTGCATTCTTTGCCACTTGCAACTTCAAGAGAGCCTTCAAAGGAACACTCATATAAAGAACATTTCAGTAGTAAATCCATGAAATGATGGGGATCTAGGATCTAAACTAGTAAGGATATTGGCAGTTATCAAAATTATGAGCAAATGCAGCTTCTCCCCTTTTCACAAAAATAAAGCATCATTAGAAAGTAAAAGAGTAACTGGAATTCTTGAACTATAATCTTAACCTTTCTAGTAAGTAGACTAATCAGGATCTTGAAGCATGCTCCTTGGATTGTTTTCTGCTAGGACATTGAAGGACCAGATGCATCTAGAAGGATCCCCAAAACATGGATCTATATTTAGGGAAGTCTTCCTATCCAGCATGATATCACATCTCAAGCTAAGTAAACTACCTCTGAGATAAACCTAATTCAAATCAAGTAGATTACTCAGTCAGCATTTTCATGTAGATGTTACATACACAGGAGACAAAGATGACCCTGTAGCACTACAAGTTGGTTACTGCTGGACAACCACCTAACAATAGCTTTTAAGTAGTGCTCAAAGCCTGTCCCATGTACTACCATTGACTGTTTCTATTTAACACTTCTAAGGTTAAAACAAATAGTAATGGTGACAAGGGGCACCCTTGTCTTGTTCCCTTCTTAATATTATTTTTTTCAGTCAATTCTCCATATACCATCACTTTTGCATATTGTTTATAGTATATTGCCTTTAGCATCTTAATAAACCTTCCTCCAAAATCCATTTCTTCCTCTTATTACATTACCTTCATTTTCAGTATTTGCTGGGACTGAATCAACTGCAAAGGGATGCCAAGGCTGAAGATCATCTAGGCTGAATTCTCCATCCACTGGGAGATGTTCCACTGTTGTTTTAGTCTCTGTCAATGAAGGCATGAGGGCATCATTTCCATAGCTGATCCTGGGTTCACTGATCATATTAGCCAAAACATCATCAGAGTAGTTTTGCTCTTTCTGAAGTAATTCATCTGAAGAAAGGGGGAAAAAAACAATAACAAAAAATATTTTAGACCATTACCCTAATAATTTACGTTGATACGACATTACACTATACTTCCTTTAAACAATTTAAACAATTCACCTGAAGGCAAGACAAGAAGCAATGGCTGGAAATTAATCAAGGAGAAAAGCAATCCAGAACTAAGAAGAATTTTCCTGAAGTTAGAACAATTAATCAGTGGAACAAATTGCCTCCAGAAGTTGTGGGTGCTCCAACATTTTTAAAGAAGAGATTGGACAAACCATTTGTATGGAATGGTATAGGGTTTCCTGTCTGAGCAGAGGGTTAGACTAGAAAACCTTCAAAGTTCTTCTCTCCTTTCCTCCCAGTCCATTCCCTTTGAAAAGCACATACAATTCCAGCAACATTGATAAAAGCAAACATATTCTTCTGAGCAATAGATTTTATTTGCCTCTTTCCAGTTTGTTGCATGAAGGGCATGGAGAAGTCCAATTTCTTACTAATATATAGTGGCTTTTTTCATCCCCTGTTATTAGTCATGTGGTAACTCAACATCACTTCAGTTCTGTGTTTGCTTCAGTTTATATGAGAAACTATTATCTCCTTTAATACCATGCCTGTTACAATTTCTTTTGTCCCAATAGTTGAAAATAATTGCATTATTGCTAGAATAAAATTTTCAAACTAAAATGAGATTTTACTTACCAACTTCATCCTGAATCTCTTCAGCAACTGCTGGCACATTGTAAAGAAGAGAAAGAGACTGGTTCATACGTTCATATGTCACACGCAGATGTGTCATAACCTACAGAAATAAAATTACAACAATACTTACAATCTTCTTGAAGATATAGCTGAAAATTTATAAAAGGATTCACTGATGTTGTCCAAACCTTGAAAGGATAAACTGCTATTGTGTTCATTTTATTTATAGGAAGGACATGCTGGTTTATTTTTTCTTAGAAAATGTTTAGTAAGGAAGATAACAGAACTGTATGACAGTATGAGAAGTTCTCCATCAGGAGCTTTTCTGAACAATTTGAAGAAGTAAAGCTATTTGTTCTAGTCACAATATCTACTAATGCCTGAAAAGCCTTCATTCCTACTAGTGTTTCAAATCTACAAAAGCAATAATATTTAAGTGTTCTGATTGAGGATTGCTAAACTGCATGCTAAATAGGCATGCCAAAGTCAACGAGTTCCTCACCCTGACATCTATTCTTGCTTCTGACTGAGTTTCACCCAGGAATAGGAGGCGCTGGAACATTACTGCTTTAGTATGTACAAGCCTCAAAGGGTAAAATATATTTTTATAGCCAGCACAAGAATTCCTAAAATGACCAAACTATCATTACTTTGAACTGTCACATGTCTTATACTGTCCTTCAGGGAAATATCACAATGATAAAGGAATCACTTCCTGAACAATTTACTTTAAATTCAAACATTAGAATATAATGTTTTCTCCACTGAAAAGGATCTGGTCATGCACAAATTGCAACAGAAGGATTCTGGCAGGAAGAAGCTTACAGTTAATCTGTCTGAAAAATTCTTTACTCCGATTCTGTTGCTGGTGTTTGAAATTGGCATTACCAAGTGTCAGAGTTAGGAAGGATTATACAGTGAGGGTTTTCAGTCATAAAGCCCTTTCTCCACTGACTTCAGAAGATGACAGAAGATATATTAAAAAGTAAGCATTTGCATAGATATTCCACGTATCGGGAATATCATTTTCCCTTTATTTATCTCATAAAAAATTTGATAAAGATGTTTAACTGAATATTTTATTATTTGGGAGAGAAGAAATAAGCCTATATTCTTGGTATTCCTTACAGATCTCCCATTCAAGTACTAACCATGCTTCATCTTGCTTAGCAATTGAAGCCAGACAAGGCCAGAAAACTGTAAAAGGGAAACTTAGGGCAAAGTCAGCTAATATGAAATGGAAAGTTCAGCCCTTGTTTTCTTACTTGCATGTGAAATATATCTATCAAGCATTTATTTTACAAGCTTCATACAAGAATGTGTCAATCATTCAACTGTGAAAATCTACATCATGAGAAAACTGCCCAAAGTTTTCAATGATTCAATTCTACAGAGGAATTATTGAGTCTGTCATCTGCANCTTCAATCGAGGACCTGTATACTGCACAAGT
>AZIM01000324.1:483478-500832 GCA_000516915.1 Ophiophagus hannah
ACTGCAGTGATTCACTTAACAACTGTCTTGATTAGCAGCAGAAATTTTGGGCTCAATTATGGTTGTAAGTCAAGTACTACCAGTATTGGACAGAAGGAATAAACAGAGTGGACCAGCTTACTCAACAACTAGAAAAGTGGGGAAAAAATATTGGAAATAGAGAGTGAAGCCCTTGATGAAGAACTAGAAGCAATTCTCTAGTTTTTCATTTTAAAATGATGACTAAAGAAATTAGTTTCACTTACTCGGGCATGCAATTCTTAAAAGTTTATCTGCAACATAATGTATCTTGAGTTTTAAAAAGTAAATTTTCTTTTTTTAAAAGAAATAATTGCTGCTTTGTCAGATGTGGCTATGATATATGTTTAGTCTACTTTGATACAGAAAACATGCTGATTATGTTTTATTGCATTTACTTTTCATCCAAATCCAGTTTTCTACCTTTATTTTAAAAACATTTATTTTATGTTCAATCTCTGAGTCACATCACTAGTCAGATCTTTCTCTGACAACACTTAAGATGCTTTCCCTCAGAAGGGAGAAGAAAATACAAGGTTACACTTGCAATATAACAAGATCAAAAACCTATTGTATAAACCCCTTTTGGAAATAGTTATTCTGGAAAAAGAAACAGCTTTGAGAAGAGAAGATGTTTTTCTGTTTTGCCCTGGCTTCAGAGTGCAAAACATTAAATGCCAGCTATCCAATACACAAAGTAAACTTCTTCCACTTAAGCAGAACTAAACATACTTAATGACTTGTAGAATGTTTTCCTAAGCATATTTTCCTCTGAAATAACTCCAACTGAATTTAATTCAATTGTACTCCCAATACGTGCATTTCAGACTGCAGTATAAGTACCTCAGAACAGAATTGTCACATTGTATTTGATTGTATATTTATCTTTTGTATATGCAACTAAAATAATCAAATTTATATGTAAATATTTAACATTAGATAACTGTAAAATTAAATGAAAACATTACTGCATGAGTAGGATGAACTGAGGAAAAAATGCAATAATTTCATAAAGTATCATTCAACAATGAGAATTTCAGTAACTATGTAAACTAAATCATAATAAAGCTTATAAGAAAGGAACAAGGTTTGTGCCCATCTCCCCTTTTCACTAAGTCTTTTATCATCTTATTATTTGAAACAGAATAACTGCTTAGTCTTATTAGTCACAGTTTGTCATTTTATTCAACTGTGACAAGCTGTAGATTATCCCAATTAGCAATCTTTTAAAACACTTTGTTTGCCGTAAAATGCATCATAACATACCATAAAGCAATTGTATAATTGTAACCAGTCAAATCAGACAATAAATATTCTATTTCATTCCCAAATGTATCAGAATGATATGGAAACATGTCAACTCAATAACTGGCACAAGCTAATTTTATAAAGATAAATTCTATTTTATCAGAACTGAATGTATAGCAATTATGCAAATGTGTGATTTAATCTCCGCAATCATCTATAACAAATAAACAAATGTGTATGTGTATATATCGAATATACTGTGTATGTATGCATGTATGTGAGTGCTCAGATTAAATTTTTCTGAAAAGGTAAGTTTATGTTGTGTGGACATGTATTTTGTTGCATCACTACTATTTTACAAAACAGGACACAAACAATTTAATATAACCAGAGGCAGTTTTACAAGCTTGCAGATTGTTTCTATTTTGATTATTCACTGTACATGCATGAGAACAGTACACAGACGCACAACAGTGAGTATGTTTGTGTAACAAGCTTTTAGCAGTAATTTTAAATTCTAAGTTTTTCATATCCCAGTTTCATATCCCAGTTTCCATTACTGCAGCAGCAGTAATTTGTGTCTACAACATAGATGACAGAAGTCACTGATTGTCATGCCTGAATAGATAGAAAGCGAGAGAAACAGACGCACTAATGGCCAAACACATTCTACAAAGATGCGGGCAATTAGGAAAGCTGACAGAAATATGGTTAGTGATAGGCCCATTCCCAGAGTCTTTTTTTAAAAAACAAAAACAAAAACAAAAATATTCACTACAGAACAGCAGAGGCAGGGTGGCACGAGATAGAAAAGAGAAAGAAACTGCCACAGGCTGGAAAGATCCACTTACTGACGCTGCCACAGACTGCCATGCAGTATTCCTCAGTGTCAAAGTTGTTTCGGTTTCCACCACATCCGCCGTAAAAGAATGGGGCACATTTTCCTTCAGTCACATCAAAGTACCAGCGGGAGATCATTGCTCGGCAAGGACCAGTCTCAGCTTGTTCAGAGCACACTTCTAATTATAGGAGATGTGGAGGAACTACATTTAGCATGAAAGTGGAATTGTTAATTCTATTCTATATACGTTTATTTGTATATGTAGATATGTCTCTACATATTTTCCAGGAAACAAAAAATTAGAAGTGGCTTTTCAATGAAGAAGTTTTATACCTTTGTTACACCATCAACAAAAATTTACTGCTTCAAGTTCCACTCTTTAAACCATATTTAAATTATAATATATTGTTCTTGTGTTAGGTCAGTGCTTAAAGTCTATCAGGGAAGACCTAAATTCAAGACAGTTGATTATATGGAAAATGCTCCTGTGTCACCTTTGTTACAAAGCCATCTCCCAGAATGAAAACTGCTGAGATTCAAATTCAACTACGTATTAGTGTTACTTATTAGAGGTCAGATCAAATCAACAGTGTTCCAAACCTGTGGGGGAGGGAGAAGCAATAAAACTTAAAAAAAAAAACATTACACAACATATAGTCATATTTACCTTCTATTACTTTTGTTATTTTTAATTACGGCCATCTATTTCAAAATACAGGGTCTGGGTACCTTCTACAATGCTTACCAGATTTCACAGCTGTTTTTTATTTCGATTTTCAGTTTTATACATTTTTAGATTAGAAAACATTATTCAGATCCTTTCACTCCACTTGACTTCATCATCAATAATACTATTTGGATAATCTTTGCTATTTCTTCTTAACTGAAGTGGTATTTTCTATTGCAAACACGTAAGTATTCTTAAAAAGGATATTATAAATTTTGTCATTTAAGCCATTTTTTTCCAGTTCTTCCCACAGAATACATTTTTGCTAACTGCAAAAGTATACATAAACATATGAACAGTGCCAAGACACATTGTCTTCAAAATTTCTCCTTCCTTTTAATTTCTTCACAAAATCATACTCCCTATTTTGAAATGGAATATTAAGAAAAACCAGTATGTTTGTAACGGCAATATGGATTGGTAAGTTATATAATTAAAAAGTTTGCCAACCTTTTCCCTAAAGAAAACAAGGAAAGTACTAGTTGTGGAAGTGTGCAAAACATTCTGATTTCGAATGTTTAACATGTCAGAAATATGACCCAATGACCTTTCCTAAAAGTGGAGATAAGCTTAACAACATCTGAATATGGCACTTCAGTTTCCTCCATTTAAAATAAATTAAAGAACAAAGCCAGAGCCGTATATTAGGTGGAAAGGGCTGTTGGTGGTTTAATACAGCTACACATTAAACTGCAGCCAGTAACTTGTCTAAACTGATCAAAATAGGTTTCATGCACACAGATATTGGAATATATTATGTGGAATAACACAAGTGAATAGTGCCATTCAGTTCAGTTCAATGACACTTATGCTATATGCTTATGCTATAGCTCAGCATTCAAAATTGAGTTCCCAGGCTAAATTTTATCAATAACCTTAAAAATACAAACTAAAAAATATCTGTAATATTTATATTTAAAGAATAAACAAAGGCTTTTTTTGAGTTAAACTATGTCTGCAAAATTAATGTTTAGTTTTTAAGTATTTGAATCATACTGCTGATCTTATATTTGTTCCAATCATTTCTTCTTTTTCTTTTCCTTTGGTTTCTCCCACAAAATGTGTTAAGAGAAATGGATGACAACTATGCTGGACAGGCATCTTCAAGTGTTGTGTTGTGGCAAGAACTCACAGGTTATGGCATCCTTTAGGCTCTTCTAGACACTTAATGGGCAGTTGAGAGTTAGCTGCATGCCTCTTGCCTTTTTTCCTAATATTTTTTGAGGAGTATATTAAGCAAATAAAACTAATACAACAACCTAATACAGAAATAGTGTATGTGTGTGTGTGTATGTGTGTGTAGTGCAGAAAAAAATCAAAGCAAAAGAAAAAAAGAACTTTCCTTTTGATCCTCAGCAAGTATAGTCAACATTAATAATTTATCACTGTCTTTTAAAATAGATACTCTTCCTTTCTCCTGATAAAGGGTTAAAAGAGGCAATGTCCTTTGAAAGGGCAAATTTACCCACTTTGGAAAGAGCTCCAGAAGAGGCTATTTTCACCCCCACAGCATCGGTTGAAGGACTCCAATCTGGGCTGTTTGGGCTAACATTGGGATTGCTCACACTATACACTAAAGCAGGAGTCTCCAACCTTGGCAATTTTAAGCCTGGAGGATTTCAACGCCCAGAATTCCCCAGCCAGCTTTGCTTTNAATTCCCCAGCCAGCTTTGCTTTGCTGGCTAGGGAATTCTGGGAATTGAAGTCCACCAGACTTAAAGTTGCCAAGGTTGGAGACCCCTGCACTAAAGGTACCCATCCTAGATCTGCTTCAGTTGGCACTCAAGGTTTTCTACACTTAGTAGCTATACCAAACCACTGTGAGTAATCCCCAAACTGATCAGCCTATAAAACTTTGATCAGTGCTGCAGGAGAAGGCAGCTAAAAAGAACCTTCTCTTATATTTCTAAAACAAAAAGATTAGAGGATACCCAAATCAGTGCAAAGGAGGTGGTCTTTTGGATATGGTGAAGAAATCAAATAGCTTTCATGACTTGAATCACTTCATTTAAGTAAATCTATTCCACTTTGTAGTGTATTATTAACAGATATGTTGTTACAAGATCTAAACTGGGAAAATAAGAACAGCAGAATTCTGGCAGAAAATTATTTAGAAAGTAGAGTATCATGGCCAATAAAGTAGTCCTTAAAAAACTACTCCATATTCTCAAAATAAAGGTTTTGCCAACTATCTTTTAATTACAAATATCCCAGTACTGGGCAGATGCTTGAGAAGATGATATATATATGTAGCCTAAGACATTTATAGAATAAATTATTTTTCTTTTTTTTCAGCCAGATTAAAACTTGCCTTTTTTTCCTAATTTCATATCCACACCAATTTCAATATGATACAGGTACAGATTAAATACATTTTAATAGCAATGTGAAAAAAAAGGTCTCTCATAAAGTATCATACACACATATGGATAACAAACGACTCAAGAGATGTCATGCAGAACTACTTCATATTCAGTTGACTTAAATATGAGGCTGAAATGAAAAAATAAATTTTAAAAATGTAAACAAAAACAAAACCACTTGTTTTATAAGATGTTTGGCATTTAGAAAACTAGACACATTCCATTTCTAACAAGAAATAAACATTTTCCACAAAATGGTAACTCTACAAAAAATACAGAATTAAACATTATTGCTTCATGTCAAACCAAAGAGGAAAAACAAACTCCTTTACATATTTTCAAGAACCTTTTCAAAGTTTAAAAGCTTTTTGCTTCCTTAAGCTATATAGTGTAACATATTACTTTATATAATTTAAGGATCCCAAATAGTTATCTCTGCATTGCAACACTAGCAATGAGTAGAGCATATGCAATAAAGAATCCCGGGCAAGATTACTGAACCCTGGAACCATTTTCTGCCTGCTATAATGTTTTACAACTACTCGTGAATACAAAACTCTTAAAAACTAAATCAATGGCTCCAGACATATTATAGTTTTTTTTTCAATCTTTTTAATCTTATTGACCATTGTGGAGGCCTATGCCTCCAAATAAATTTCATAAAAGATTTGACACCTAATTCAGTGTAGGTATTTGTATTTGTGTACATCTAGACTAAATATTAAAAGAAATAAAAAGCATATTAGAATTTGTGAGCATTCATAAATAATTTACAAATATTAAACAAGTCTTAAAAGTTCTTTTTTATTTAAGAAATAACTGAGTTTTAAAAGACTATTTCTTAATTTTTATTAAAATATTGCAATGAAGCTTCCCAGAATGATAAAAAGTCAATAAATGAAGGTGGGAAAAAACCCTTTGTATTACAATAAGGTGAAGAACTAATGACACTTCAACTATTAGAGCTCTTTTATAACTGAAATGTGATTTTGAGTTTCCAGGTGAGGAATGAGCAGAGATTATGATGGTGGTTAAGACCAAAAACTGGCAAGTAGACCATCCAACAGGTCATCTCTGAATAAAGATAAATGACCCACTTGTGCTCTGGATGGTTGCTCCTCACAAGGAAACAACAGGATAGCAATTTCCTGTGAGTTTGAATGTCAGTAGATGAAAGAAATCATCAGGCTGTCAACTGCAATAAAGCCTTTTAAAGTTCACTTGAATGTGCCAGCTCATTTTCCAAGCACTTTTGGAAATTATCTTACAACTCAAAATAACAGAATTGGAAGAGACCTTGGAAGTCTTCTGCTCCAACAAATGGCTGTTCAATCTCTTCTTGAAAACTTCCAATGACAGAGCACCAGAAGTGGTATTCAGCCAGTTTGGACCAGTTCACTAGAACCCATACTTCCGGTGAGTGGTTGGCCCACACACCCGCTCCTGCTCTTTCCTGTCCTATATTTCCCCGTTTTTTAGCTCAGCTGATTCGTGTGGCACAGTGGATTGCCGTGCCTCAGCTGTTTTACTACCAGCGCTGACATAGAAGGTAACCCTTTAAGCTTAAAATGGGTGGTTTTTTAATGCTGTGCATGCAACATTAGACCAATTGCAACCCACCACTGCAGAGCACCCATAATGACTGGAGGCAAATGTTTCCACTGATCGTTTGCAGTATCAGGAAATTTCTCCTAAATTCTAGATTGGATCTCTCTTTGATAATCTTCTATCCGCTACTTCTTGTCCTGTCCTCAGGTACTTTGGAGAATAGATTGACCTCCTCTTCTTTGTGGCAGCCCCNNNNATATTGGAAGACTGCTATCATGTCACCCTAGTTCTTCTCTTTGTTAGATTAGACAAATCCAGTAACTGCAATCATTCGTTTTATGATTTAGCTTCCAGTCCCCTAATCATCTTTGTTTATTCTTCTCTACACTCTTACTACAGTCTCAACATCTTTTTTATATTGTAGTGACCAGAACTGAGTGCAATAGTGTGGCCTCACTAGTGCAGTATAGAGCACTACTATACTTGTGATTTTGATGCTATCTCTCTGTTGATGCAGCCTAAGACTTTTTTGGCAGCTGCAGCACAATGCTGGCTCACATATAAATGGTTGTCCACTAGGGCATCTAGATCTATTTCAGTTACTGCTGATGAGCAAGGTTCCACCTATTCTATACCTGTGTATTTGGCTTTTCTTGCCTAAGTGTAAGAGCTTACTTTTCTCACCACTGAATTTAACCTTGTTGGTCCAATGTTCAATCAGATCTATCAAGATCCTTCTGTATCTTGAGTCTATTCTTCTGAAGTGTTGGTTATTCACTCTAGCTTGATGTCTGCAAATTTGGGCCCGACAGAACCTTGAGGTACTCTTAATGCGTGCTGCCCTCCATGTACACGTAGTTCTGTTGAGGATTACATGCTGAGTGCACATAATCAGCCAGTTGCAAATCCTTTTGGTGGTGATGCTGTCTATCCCAAATTTTTCTATCTTAACAAGAAGTGGGCTGCGGTCTATTTCATCAGATGCCTTACTGAAGTCTAAATAAACTATGACAGCAGAATTTTCTGATCCACTAATTTAGTCACTTTGTCAAAAAAAATGTAATAAGGCTTCTGGCATGATCTGTTTTGATACTCATTTTCTTATTTCTAGGTGTTGCATATTCATTGTTTAACTATCTTTTCCAGGATTTTCCCAGGCATTGACATTAAGCTGATTGGTCTGTAGTTTCCTGGATCTATTTTTTCCCTTTTTGAAGACCACATCAGCTGTTTTCTAGGTCTCTGGTAGTTTCTGGTTCTTCAGGAGCTTTGAAACATTTGGTTCAGTGATTTTGATTCACATCTGCCAGCTCCTTCAGAATCCTGAGATGTACTGTAATCAATCTGGTCCTGGTGATTCGAACTCATCTGTAGTGGATTGGTGCTCTTTTACTATTTTCTTGCCTATTTTGACTTGTAGTCTTATTTTGTCTTTTACGGTACTGCTTTTGATACTAAAGACAGATGCAAAGAATTAATTAAGCAGTTCCACTTTCTCTCTGCTGTCACCTCCTTGCCATCTTCTCCCATTAGCCGACCAATCATTTCGTTGACATTAATCTTGTTTTTCCATGTTGAAAGCAACTTCATTATTTTTGACATTTGTTAAAGTCTTACTTCATTCTGAATCTTAGCTTTCCTGATTTCATCTTTGCAGATTTGGGCTATTTGTTAGTATTCTGTTTTGTTATGTATCCCTCTTTCCATTTTTTATTCTTGACCTTTTTGTCTCTGTTTATCAGAGAGTTCTTTATGCATGCATGCTGGTTTCATTGGAGGTCTCTTATTTTTCTTTCTCGGTGGTACTGTGCTGGACTAGACTTTTATGATCTCAGTTTTCAGAGTTTCCCAAGCTTCTTGAGTTGTTTTCCTCTTTAAGATTTTCATCTATGTAAACCTTCCTAAACTCATCTCTAAGCTTGTAGATATCAGTTCACTTAACATCTTAAGACATTATGTTGAATTCTCCCCCAAAGCTCCCACCACTTCAAATCCCTGTGTTTGGTTGTGTAATCTGTAATGTACACCTATGATAATCTCATTTCTTTTTCCTATTAATGCAAATACATTCATGAAGGTTTTCATCCTTGGTTTTTTACATTTCTGTAGACATATAGTTATTTGTTACATATTATGTGACTCTAACTTCTCTTTTGTTAGGTCTATTTGTTTTGAACAATTTAAATCCTTCTAGCATCATTTTCCAGTCATGTGTTCATTCCACCAAGTTTCTGCCCTAATTTACTAAGACTTCAAGTTCACACTGTTCCTCATACTCTGAGAGTTAATGTATAGGCATCTGAATCCAATTTGACCAACCCTGTGTTTGCTTCCTATGTCCCCTGCTTTGTGTCTCCCTTCTTTCTTACCAGTGGGTTGGCTGATAGGATAGTGGGACATTTGCTACAAGATATTGGAAATAATTATATAAATAAATAGCATTTTCATGTGAACCAATTTGTTTCGTCTACCCTAAATCAAAACAGAAATTTGAAACTTTTATAATTTCAGAAACTGAATACTAGCGGAGACTGAAGATTCCAGGCAGAATGCCACCCCCCTTGGTCAACACTGGAACTTGGAAAAATAACAGAAAATGCTTCAGAAGATTCTTGAATAACGAGGTCAAAAAACAGCAGCTTCATTCTCAGGAATGTTTTATGAATAGTTTATCTCCGGAAATATTAAAGAAGAAATTATTAATGAGAAAGAGAACATCTTGGAAAACACACAAGATAAAGAAAGGAAACAAATTTTGCTTGATGCAGAAATATCAAGATGTAAAGAATTTGCAGAATTATCGGGAAATTAGAAAATTATGGACTGTAAGACAGAGTCAATAACTAAAGTGGAAATATAAAATAGAAGTCAAGATGATTGACTTAGATAAGCAGTTTCTAGTAGACAAAAGCTTTGAAGAAATCTTTGATATTGGAAAAAGAAAAACTGAAAATAGATCAAATCTTATGATAGAATTTGCATGAACTCAAAATTAAGATTCTTAGAAGCAAAAGAAAGAAGTACAAATATTTTTTTCATCACGGTTAAAATAAGACACATTTGTATAAATATGGGATCCCTTTATTAACTTTTTGCTGACAATAGGTTTGAAATGTTAATAATTAATGGTTTTGTGAATAGATAAAGGATGAGTTATGGGAAGAAGAGATAGAAGTAGTCCTCAGCTTATGACCACAATTAAGTCAAAACTTTCTGTTGCTAAATGAGACATTTGTTCAATGACTTTTGCCCCATTTTGTGACTTTTCTTGCTACCATTTTGTGACTTTTCTTGCTATAGTTGTTAAGTGAATATAGTTGTTAAGTGAATCACTGCAGTTGTTAAATTAGTAACACGGCTGTTAAGTGAATCTGGCTTTCCCACTGATTCTGTTTGTTAGAAAGCCACAGAAGGTGATTACATGACCTAGGACAGGGCAATCGTCATAAATACATCTGAATTTTGATCACGTGACCATGGGTTAAACAGAAAAAAAAGCTCATAAGACACTTTTTTCAGTGCCACTTTAACTCTGGTCACTAAAAGAACTGTTGTAAGTCGAGGACTACTTGTACTTACATGTAATATTACAGGGGATGATTAATTATTACGTTTATTTTTCCTTATGATTGAAGACTGGAAGCTACTTCTTTATTTATTTTTCTTTCTCTTATTCTTTTCCTTTATTTTTTTTGACACACTTTTAATTCTCTTTTTTCTTTACTCCCATTCTTTCTGTGTTTCACTGTGTTTTTTTACTATTGTTATTAAAACCTTCAATAAAAGTTTTTAAAACACAAAATAGAAAAACATACAGAACTATTGGATTTAACATAAAGAAAGTAATCTAACATGAAAGACAGTCTTTTCAAAACCCATTCATATATAATACAAGCATAATTTGCAATTTTAAATGTGGTATATTTCACTATCCCTTTATTATCAGCTTGTTCTCAAACACCACAATAATGTCACAGGCATCGCAATGAAGTCATAAGCAGTCAATAGAGGTACTATAGCCCACTAATAATTACAGGCCTCAGAAGAAACAATGAATCAAAGAGGCTCTGATTTGCTGACATTGCCCAAATAAACATTAAACACAGCTTTACATGTCATACAGGGATATATCTCATTATAAAGTTGCATTACTTTAACAGGAATTAAATCCAACTAAGTTGTTATGGTGCCTTCTTTCTCCCCTCTTGTTTTTCTGAAAAAGAGTAATTGCTAAAAACAACTTTCATTTATTTCTTCTCAATGGGCAAAAAATAACAGGCTGCCACCTGTCATCTTTCAGGCACTGGTAACACTGTTATGTTCTTTATAAAATGGAAGCATATTTGTTCTATCAAGAATAATTTGGCTGCTATTTCCTAAATATTAATGTTTCAAGAAATTATGATAAATAAAAATATACCAACTTTTTATTTCCCTGGATGACCATCCTAGTCCATTGTGCCTAAGGAAACAAGGTCAAACCTAGAACTTTATAGGGAATGAATCATCACTTTATAACCCAATTTTACAATTCATCAAAATACCTCAAATTATGTTATTCTTCGGGACAGTACTCAGGCTGTCCATGTCTGAATTCAGAATCAATGCAAAGGAGGAGGAGTTATTTCCTTTGTTGTTACTATGATTACAGGTTTGGGATGATAATTACAAGGCACTTTCAATATGTTTTGCACATCTTGACTGTGGTTAGTAGAGCAAATCCTTTAGGTATGCTGGACAAAGAAATGAGGGTAAAGACCATGGTTACTGTGGCATGGTTAATGATATTCAATCTCCAGGAAATGTATTGATTGCCCTCCCTCTGTGAATGATTAAACCCAAACAAAAGTTTTGTTCTAGTCATAGAAGAGAGAAGAAATACAGATTTCTCCTTCAAACAGAATACAGAATTCCATAAAATATTCATCCACTGTTTGATCATTATATGTGGAAATAATAAACCACCTTTTTAAAATGCTGGACACAAGAAATTTATTATGTTTACTCTTGTGAAGGTATATTACCAACTATGCTTTCCAAAAACTATTCTTGACTTGAATCCTGCTATATTTTCTCTATGCTTCATTTCATAGATTTTCATAGCTATATGATTATAAAACAAAAATCTGTTATGAATTTTTCCAAATTCATCAGACAAAAATATCCAAAACCTGAAATTTTCAAAAAATAGGATGTAGCAATTTTCATGAAGCAAAAAGTTAAAATAGATGTTAATGTTTGATTGACAGGTATTTCAATACATGTGTAGATGTACTGAAATGAGAAACCATTCATTCATTTTATTAGATTTTTGTGATAAACTAGTAAAATTAACATTATTACAAAACTTAATATTTCTATTTTTTNATATGTATTTATCTGCAGTAATACTGACTTAAAAGTCTCAGAGTTTCCCATTTAAAATAAATGTATAAATAATAAAAATGCAGGATCTTGACAGAAGTCTTGCAAAACACACAGATTCAATATATTTTCCAGTAACACCAATCATACTTTCTAAGAATTCTTGAAAAGCAATCTCAATACATTTGAAGCAAATCAGATTAGGGAAAGCATTGTTACAGAAGAAGCTTATGTAACAAAGCATTGGTTTACAAAGCATTGTTACAGAAGAAGCTTATGTAAACATATAATGGTCAAATCACTGATTTTAAAATTTTATTGAATTGACATTTACGTCCTATACATCAACGGAGAATATATCTACAAGGAAAAAAGGCAACATATTAAATCTCCTAGTCTATTTTTGTTACACACCGACTATTTTTTCAGCTTTATTTAAAATGATGACCTTACTGATATGAATCCTTCCTATTTCATACCTTACTAAATATGTTTGTCACATGCTTGATTCTATTTTGAATTAAAAGTTCACATCTATTTTAATTCTCTATATACCAATGTACCGAAAGGTGAAAATCCTGATGATTCCATTTTTCTTTGCTTTTGGAAAGCCTGAGATGGCAAAAATATAAATGGAACACTCAATTTTTACATCATAGAAGAAATACATGATATAAAAGACAACATAGAACACTTTGCTGTACACTTTTAGTACAGTAGTAAAGGATGAACATGCATTGTGAACAACAGTTTCTCAGACCTAATGCCTAAAACATCTTACCTCGAACAACCTCTTCCACAGACTCAGTAGTGGTAGTGGTAGTAGCAATGCTGGTTGTTCTTTCAGTGGCTTCCTGGTACTGATCTTCTGTAACTTCTTCAGCCTCATCACCATCTTCGTCATCGTCATCATCAGTATTTTCATCTTCTACATCTGTAGTATCCCCTTCCGCTAGCTGCTCTTCTGTTACTTTGTCATAACTGCAAACAACAAATTTAGTCAAATTTTTGATATTGCTAAATCCATCACAGCATGGAACAAACATGGCAATACTTAAATTGGTCATCAAAAGAAGGACTGGACATTTATGGATATGGATGTTTTCAAGAAGATAAAAAGAAACAGAATCAATTTGTTCCTGAATAAACAATAGTATGACATAAATATCATAATGTATGCAATTTTGTTCAAAGTTTAGTCTCTGATCTCTTGAATGTTTGACAAGCATCAATATATAAGAATATATTGTCCTACTTTTATATTTTACACTAATAGTTGATATTTCAAAGGACAAGGTTTTACATAATTACTACAATTACTACTGTAGCTGTCTATAGTTTGAGGGAAATTACATTTGAATTTTAAATTATTGCTTTACATCCATACTACGTTTTATTATAGTTCAATATGAGGTAAACTACCTGAAGGTGGAATACTGATTAAGGACAGCATATGGTGTTATTCTTAGTAAAAAAAAACCTTACATTTTTTAAAATGTGCCATTACAGGATATATTGGTATGGTACACTCAGTTTCATATTAGAAATGTCTGTGATAAAACGAGGCTCATTCTGATGTGGACATATTCACATTATATTAACCCTGCTTATATACATAGCAGCAAACTACCTGGACATAATGGAATTTATTTCCAAATATGTACAATATTGAGTTGCAAAACATTAAATTTAGTACTGTCTTCTTTCAGAAACATGTTAAAGCATTTCTTCCTCTAGATTTAATTTTGAATTTTACAACAAATTCAATGAATAGAATTACTAGTATATATTCCTCAGTATATCTGCTATAGCTGATACGTAAAAGATTCAGGAGTCCAAATATAGACCCTTCTGCACAGAAAGCTCTAACATATGGCCTTTCCTTATATTTTAAAGGAGAATTTGCCCCTCCTCCCATCTTTCTTATGAGGGCAGAACAAGCAATGTTGTGTTATCAAACAGAAACCAGAATTCAGAAGATCACATTTATAAATTAAAAAATCCACTTGAGCTATATATGTTATTGCTACAAAAACAGATGTGTGACTAAGTCTAGTGGCTTGATTAAAAAAAAGATCTGTGCAAAATAATAATTCGATCTCAAACTGAGCAAGATGTGTTTCCAAAATCTTAAAAGTTTTTTTAACATCTACCTCTCTCTGATTTAGTTCTTTAGGCTAACTATATCCTACCATCAATTACATAGATCTTCAAGTCCACTAAAGAACTTGGGTTCTTCGTAGCTTATGTCTAGTTCAAATAGTAGTATTTCCTTAGTTTAATATTTTTCTATATAATCTTAATTAGGGATTTTAATTACAACAGCAAATTACAATTGTGAAATGTTTCCATTTTGACCAATTACTTTATTTCTCACTATTCTTATTCTTCAATTGAAATAATTTATCTTTGTAGTAGTGGATTAACAGCATCACCACATGAAAAATGTTTCTCCATTAAAATATGTATATAATGAAGTCACGCTGACAATGAAATAAATTCCCATTTTTTATTTTTTTTAAGAAATAATTTATTCTCTACCTGAAATTTAGATACTCATTATACTCTTCTGTTAAGAGATAATAAAAAAGGTTTCAATTATTCCCTCAGGTATCAGAGTTTACAATATTTGATTCCGTTGGATGAACAGAACAAAGCCTTGAGTTTAATGGTGATCACATCATGATAAACTAGATAAATAATAATTAGAAAAAGTTAAAATTTCTCCAAACTACAATAGGTAATTATGTTAATTGAAATTAGTTACTATTCTGAAGTATTCCAAGTTTGACAAGATATTTCTTCCATGAATGCAATTTTAACATTTTTAAAAAAAAATGAAATACAGGCAAATTGTATACTTTAATTTCTTTACAGAAGACTGAAGTGCACTAGAAAGTTCAGTGTTACCATTTTCAGTGCATTTTCATTTGATACAGGCATAGACAAGTCCAAACTTTATTTCTTTGGCCCTACTGGAACACGGCTTGTCTATGCTTACATGTGTAGGATCAGAATACATGGGAAACTTCCAAAGTAACTGAGCTAAACTTTCAAAAGTGCATGACCTCACAGTGCTTTGTGCTGTTAAGTTCAAAAAATGCCTCTCAAATAATTTTCCACAGTCCTAGATTCTCCCCCCGCCCAAATAATGTGAGTTTAATATTACAGGGTCACTTTTCATTGTATATATGATAATGGACACATATTTGGTTTATTAATGTCAAATTTTCCTTCATGGGGAAATTGTTAATATTGCACACAAGAACAAACCCCGATATCTGGATATGTAAACAAGAGTTGCAAAGAACTGATTTTAATATATTTTTTTATTTGGGAAAGAAACACAGCCTCAAGTTAAATTTTAGACAGTCAACTGTTTATGATATGAGAGAGATTACATTGAAAAGGCATCTACCTAACATTTCCATATGAATCTCAAACATGTGGACTTTTAAAGAATTTTAGTCAAAAATGCAAACAAAATTCTGATACCTTTATTGTTAAATGTGGAAATATCCCTAAAAACAGCTAGGAGCATATAAAACCTGAAACAAGTTTTAAAACTTAAACTTTAAAACCTAAAAAAATAAATTTTGTATCTACTCTTTCCTTATTGTTCCACTGTATGTGTCTTCATAAGATTGCTGTAAATTTCTAACACGTATTTTCTAGTAGTCTTCAGTACACATAACCATCATTGCATCCTTATATGCTGCATAACACCACAGAACAACACAACCAAATAAAGGCATTTCAATATGATACACAGTTGGCAATAGCAATTATTTAGCTGAAAGTAGTGAGAAAGTAGCTAGAATCAATTATTCTACCTCTAAATACATAATCCTATAGAGAACATCTAACAAACAGAAAAAATGTTTCCCTGCAACCGTCGATAAGCTGCTGAAATGATTCATAAATGGTATATTATTTAAATTTACTTAAAAAGTAGCAGATGATGCAACTCTTAAGCTTTAGTTAGATATTTCTCCTTACATACACAAAGAGTGAGCAGAGGAGAGTAAAAGCTTATTTGTCAGCCCAGTAAGTCTTTCATTGCCAAGATTTTTAAGAGGGGATTGTGCTAATCTTATGTTTCCACATTATTTAGAGTTTTAGAAATTGTGCTTCTAAACCTCACAGGAAATCTGTGGAAGAATTTCATTTGTAGAATTTATATAGCACTAGAGAGTTATACAATGTGACTAAACAATCAAACCAGAGAAAACACTCCTACTTGTACCCATTATGGTTAGGTTAATGAGCTGAGTGGAAAGAGCCTGATTAGCAAATCCCCCTGAATTCACTGGGATGCACAGTATTTTCAAATAAACATGGTCTTAACTAGACTATGTTTGTTACTGTTACAATATCACAATCTTCTTCACTGCAGTCTTTTACTGGGAGATACATATCCCCTATTAAGTTTTTAACTCCTCCCATTCCCACCCCCATCTAAAGATGGTACGAAGATCAGTCTTACCTGCCATCTGCATAGTCTGCATCTGCACCTCCCCACCAAACGTCAGAATCATCTTCCTCAGCCTCAGCTGAATCAACATTGTCACTCTCATCTGCTACTAGGCAGCAAACAAACTCCACACCACAGAATTTGTCAATTCCACAGGGTAAGAGCATGCCATAGTCATGCAGATTCATTCCCTTTTCACTGCAGGACTAAAAAGAAAGCCAAAAAGAGACACAACATATACAGTCACCAAAAACTAGCTTTTAAAAACTGGTACAGACTAGGTTGGTGAGTCAATTGTTGTCTTAGTGCTAATTCAAACTCTACACAGTAGCGGTCCCCAACGCCCAGTCTGCTGTCCAATGGCGGTCCACAGCCTATTTGAACCGGGATGCGGAAGTGGTGGGCGAGTGCATGTGTGTGAAGGTGCATTTGCACATGCCACCATCCCATCTCCCCCACAGCCCACTGCCACCTCCGCCAGGCCAGAAAAGTTGGGGACCATTGCTATACGGCCAGAGTCCTTTGTAATAGTCTTCACAAGGTAGTAATTCAACATGAGAAAGAGTGAAATACACTGCTACATGCATACAGTTTTGCTGCAGCATGATGAATGAGTTTTATTCAGAAATTATTTTAAGCAGATTTATTTTCTTGATCATGATTCATCACTTATATATTTATATAAACTGAAAGCTTATGCACCGAAGACAAATTCCTTGTGTGTCCAATCACACTCGGCCAATAAAGAATTGAATTCTATTCTATTCTATT
>AZIM01000324.1:513516-524046 GCA_000516915.1 Ophiophagus hannah
TGCTTGTGTTTATTTTCATGGTCATGATGTGCACTGAAGATGGTGTTTGATTTCGTTGTACGAGGTCCAATGACAATAAAGTAAAGTAAAGTAAACTAAACTAAGAGCAGCTCCCCGGTGGGAGCGTCGGAAACCAGAAGAGCAGCTCCCTGGCACACATGCATGATGCTCTTCCAGTTTCTGGTGCTCCTGCGCATGCGAAGACCAGCTGGCCAACGTGTTTGCGTGCGCCGGAACCCAGAAGACCAATAGGCGATGGCTCTGCATGCCACTTCACGGTTCTATGGAGTTCAAACCTTCTACAAAGAATCTCATGGACCTTTGTGCTGTAGATGATTACAGGAAAGCAGGATAAAAAATCTTAACAAGAATAACAACACATGGCACATTAGCTTTAGATGTCTGGTGCTCAGCAGCTTGCAGAAAGGTACATCTAGAATCTATTATAGTATTTACAGACTATTGTTCTTCAAGCTATCAGAACAGAAAGAGATACAAATGTTACATTATGTCATGGCCCCTGTATGTAGGTTATCTATGACTTCTACTAAGACTGCCATCTATAACATCAGTATCTTTCTGGGGAGCTTAAAGGAAAGCAAACTGCATATACTGTTCTGATATATTCTAGATATCTCTTTCTGCAACCACTGAAGTGGATGTACTTTGATTTTAAAATATCAAAGTTAATATTAAACACATTAAGTTAGAACTGAATGAAACTTCTCTTTGCCAAATGACAACAATTTGACTGATTTTCCTATCAAGAAAGAACAATAATAATTTACTCAAAAGTTGTTCTAATTTCTACAATTTTATACTACAACCTATTTTATGTCATTTTTTTTCCTCCTGGGTGTTGTCTGGACTGTTCTAAATGAGCATCAATTTTTAATAATTTAATTAATGTGCACATTGATATTACTACTTACAAAACTAGCCAAAAGTAATTTATTAATGTGAGCTATTAGTTTGAATATTAAATATATTGTAGGCAATAAATAAAGCTGCAATTTTTCTTATTCATTTATTTTTAAAGTAGTTTATTTATTTTTGCTTTTACAATATCAGACAACTGCATTAAAATAATGCCAAGATACATATTAAAAAGGAAATGTAGAAAATATAAAAAATTGACCATCATGTAAATAAAAAGTCAGCTACTATACAGGTGAAAATTTATCATAAATTTATCATTTTAAGCTTATGGTTTAGTTCTGTAAATACCGTATTTTTCAGAATATAAGATGTTCTGAAGTATAAGACGCACCTAGTTTTTGGGGAGGAAAACAAGAAAAAAAAAACTGCCTCTGCCTCCCAGCAATTTGCCTCCTTGCAGCAAACAGCAAACAGCCTGTTTCAGTACAGCCTGATTAGCACAAGAAGCAGATTGTCAGTTGGATCAGCCTCCCAACAATCGGCTGTTTCAGGCTGCAGGGATTGCCACAGCCTATTGCTGCCTCCGTGTGCCCCATTTTCAGACTCCGCATGTCCCGTTTTTGGCCTCCNGCTGGGATCAGAATGGGCAGAAAATGGGGCGTGTGGAGGCCAAAAGCAGGGTGCGCAGAGGCCAAAAATGGGATGCAGACACCAAAAAATGGGGCACACGGAGGTGGCAATAGGCAATCCCTGCAGCTGAAACAGCTGATCATCGGGAGGCTGATCCAATCGACAATCAGCTGCTTCTGCTAAACAGGCTGTGCTGAAACTGAAACTGAAACTGAAACAGGCTGTTTGCTGCAAGGAGGCAAATTGCTGGGAGGCAGAGACCAAAGGGTGGGAGCTGGCAGGTGGGCAGGGCTTCGGCAACATTTGCTATATAAGACACACAGAAATTTCCACCCACTTTTGGAGGTGGAAAAAGTGCGTCTTATACTCTGAAAAATATGGTAAGTGCAATAAATCCAACTCCAGAGAACTTTCAATTCTTTATTTAGTTTAGTGATGGTATTTAACTCTCAATTTTATTTTATTTTTGCCAAAAGGTAATAACTATACCACATGATTCCCACAAATGAAAACAATTATGCTTTTTTGGACAACCCCTTCAGCATTTGGAGAAATAATTTTGATTATATGTGTGGTAGCCTAACATTTTATCTTTATGCAGCAAACCCATCTTAAGCTACTCTGTCTGTGTCAAACTCTATTTCATTGAGGGCTGCATCAGGGTTGTGTTTGACCTAGGGATGTGTGGAGAGTGGCCAGGGTTGGTGTGGCCAGCTCAATTTCACTAATGTCAGGGGTGCCTGTGGCAGTCCAAGTGCTCTGCCAGCAAAAACGGGCTCCATTTTGGGCTGTGACGGCTTCCTGCAACCCTCTGCCAGTGAAAACAGAACTTGGGAAGATTGTGCATGGCCCTCGTGAACTCCATTTCAGCAACGATGGCTTCCTGCAACCTTCTGCCAGTGAAAACAAAGCTCGGGAGGGCTAGATGCAACCTTCCCAAGCCCCATTTTCACTGGTAGAGGCATTGCAGGCCGGTTCTTCGATGTTTCCAGGTCAGCCCCATGGACCAGATCTAAGCACCCCGCAGGCTGGATTCAGCCCACAGGACTTGAGTTTGACACCCCTGCTGTAAGTGATATATGTTAACTGATGCATGTTACACATACTGTTTGTGCATGCATATAGTAGCCATGATGGTGGAGTGGTTAGAATGCTGTATTGCAGGCTGATTCTGCCCACTGCCAGGAGTTCAATCCTGACTGGCTTAAGGCTGACTCAGCCTTCCATCTTTCCGAGATCAGTAAAATGAGGACTCAAATTATTTGGGGAAATATGCTGACTCTGCAAACCGCTTACAGTAAAGCACTATGAGGTAGTATTAAGTCTATATGCTATTGCTATTGTTATGTATGTGTACACATGTGAGAGGAAGGGAGGGAGGGAGAGTATATTTACATATATACATACCTACCCATCCACCCCACCGACAGATACGCGCACACACACTTGAAAGAATCCATTGTCTTGACAGCAATTTTATTAAAACTTCTTCACCAAAGTAGCAACACAACAATTGTAGAACTGCTTTATAGGCAAAAGGACAACCTATAAGAACAGCTAGCCAGGAGCTGGACAGAAGGACATATTGTCCTAGCAACTACATGCTTTTATTATTCATTCTGTTGTCTATATCCTTCCAAGATATTGCTAAACCCATACTGCTAGTTGTTGCCTATTAATCACATAGAGCTTTAACCTGGAAACTGGTGGGGGACTTCATGCTGATAAGTTAATTTTGGTTTAGATTTTTTCTAAGGCTTATAAGTATCTATGACATCTGGAATTCTGGACAAAGGAAGAGAATTGATACCAGAAAGCTACAGATTGAAGATATATAGTCAAAGAACATACAGGAATTCTAAATTCTTCATTCTTCTCTAAAACTTGCTGCACAAACAAAGAACTGGAAAATAAAGAACTTGCATAACATAAATTATTTTAGAAACTACCTCAAAGGAATTTGGAGAAATGCAAAATAATTGGCAACCTGTAATTCAAAAGTTTCTTCTCCCATTCAGGACTGTGGAAATGTATATAGAGCTACATCAAATTTCAACAGAAATACACTGAAATAATATTTATCACTCTGTATAACTATTTGGATAGGCAGACAGTCTTTTAACAATGGTTTAGGATTAACATCAAACATAGCTCACTCTGTAACAGTAATTAATGCAATACTACTAAGTAATTTGTTGAGTTTATGGTGCTTTAAACAGTTCCCATTAGTCATACAGACTAATTATTGGCAATCTCAGCGCTCTCCTATGTACATTGTTAATTATAACTATTGGTAATAAAATGCACAGAAGTTATAGAAGTGGTCTGGACACATACAAATATTCTATCCAATATTTTGTTTTTTAGCATTAATTTTCAGAACTTCTCTTTTAGTTGTAATCAGTTCTACTGGGCCATACTTACATTATGTTAATACCATGATTATGGCAATATATTGGTCATACAATAAATAAAATGAAAGGATGTGCATTGTTTTCAATTTGACTGAAAAGCAATGCTCTGGAATACACAGGAGTGCAACACAGCATGTGCCTACAGCTCCTTCACCAGCTGACTTATAAAGTTAATACTAATTAGGTCTGGAACTCTAACATGGTTTCTCCCTTCAAATCTCCAGGACATACACACAACCCAATTTTATTGTTATTATTTTTTAATTATTCTTGGCTATGACACTGTGTCAGCTATTTTAGGAATGGGCAGTGGTATAACACCTACTACTACATAGATTCAGTTCCTATTATATGGCTCCAAATTTCAAATGAAAGATTGGGAAGACCCTTGACTGAAATTATATAAATTGTTTTTGGCAAGGGAGAGGAAACCTGTGTCTTCTCCACCCCATCCCAAAAAAGGAGAAAAGAGATCAGAAGGAATGAAACAAAAATGGATCACAGACTGATCTGTAACAAAAGATAACATTATATTTCTTTTTCCAGCAGATTCTTCATCAATTAAAGAGTTTGTCTCTGACCAGTTCTAACTAGGCCTTTAAGCTATACCACAGCTTCTGTATCATATGTATTTATAAGATGATGTGGGCATGGACTGTGATGGGGTGGGGAGAAGGGAAAGGATTGAAGTATATGGATTTTGAACTCAATGGTAACATATTCATATTCTGCCTTATTCTGGAAGGCTGGAGACATCTTGCTGTTTTTCAGCTTTACTTTTAAGAAGTATTCATCAAATACTTTGGCTGCTTCATATAATCAAAAGAGCTTGGTTACACGTTATGACAAAAGTCAGTGTTAAAACAATGATCTGAATATCAGAATTCTTCTAAGGAGAAACATTTTAACATTCTAATAAGCCAAATAACTATTAATATTCCATTTCATAAGACAAATAATTGTTCTTCTTTGAAAGTGGTGTGTAAACGGCCACCAAAATCATTTGCTATTTCAATGCCATAACCAAGTATCACAGATATATATGTGACAATAATTCACTTTTTCTTTTATCTTTTCTCCCGAAAGTAAATACTGCAGAGTCAATCAATTGTTCGCACAGAGAAACTGAGGAAATGCGGCATCTATTATAATAATGAGAAATGTTTTCTCCCAGTCCCTTAGTGATACAGGACATAATGTGGAAACAAGATTAAAGACAAACACACTCTTTAGAAGAGATATGAGTATCATTATCATCAAATCTTATTCTGAGAGACCAGAGATCAGAATATTTCACTTTAAAAGCTGGAGGAAGATTTGTATCCTTGGTATCTGATACTAAAAATGTTTTTAAAAGTGCATGTTAAAAAGAATCTTACTTGCTGGCAATACTGTAAAATCCCTTCTTTTGTTGCAATGCAGCTCTTAGTTCCAGAAGGATCAGATTCCCATTTTCCATTTTGAACATTCATATGCATATTCGATTTGCCACAAAACATGGCTACTTGAGGTTCTGCCAACAGGCCAGCATTTCCATCGGTAGGCACCTGGAAGCAGATATAGATAATATTATTATTTTCAATCACAATCTTAAGTGAACACAATTGATAGGCATAAAATTCGTATTAAGAGATTTTAAGCAAGAACAAATTTCAGATTGTGAATTGTGGAGTGTATTTGCTGTGAAACACATATCCTCCTTCTGAGTTACATTGTAAAGATAATTTCCTAGTAGAATTTACACAGCTGAGGAAACTAGATTAGACTGAGAAAAAATCTGTGGGCTCACATCTTACAGCACTTCCATATAACTGAAACATTCAGTGTTTTTTTTTTTAAAAACGTAAAGGCAAAATTTTACTACCTTTGTGTATAGGGGTTAGATATAGACTCGTAACCTCGTAACTATTACTATTTGCCTACTCTAGCAGATAAGGGCACACAAGCATAAAGTTTATTTATCAAGTTGATAAGGGTACATCAACAGTACTCTTACAGTTTGTTTATTGCTTGATTAAGCATGCTGTGTGGAAACAACGACCAGGCTGTATTTGGTTTTGTAATGGCATCTTTAAAAATATTTCAAATAGTATATTTATTGGCAGCAGGACAGGAAAATATTAATTTCATTAATACTTGTCTGGAATTAAACTGCAGTATACATACAAAAAGCAAATTTCTATAGCCTAGAATTTTCCTTACAATTTCCTTCAATGTGCCTTCAATATTATTTCACAATGTGAGTCAAAACTGTTTTTTCAAAAACCAAAACACAAAAACCTCTTCTAGTTCCCATCAAGTCCATTTTATATATTTTTAAATTTTGTTTATTATTTATCATTTATCCAAGTTAAAATCACATCTTAAAGTGAATTTTTTTTATTCTGGTTTCACATCAATTTGTCTAATCAGAGTTGGCCCATGACATCTAGATCTTTATCAACTTATCTTTAATCTTCTTATAACATTGATTACTATCAAGATGTCCGGTACTTAATACTTCAAGCATTTAAAAGGCAGCATTTTGTTTTTGTTTTTTTCTTGTACACTGTATCTGATCCTGTCAGGAAGCCTTCAGGAGCCCTGGGAATGTCATAAAAGTTCATCCATTTATAACTTAGTAAAAGGAAACTGTCAGCGTTCCAGAAAACCCCATTTTCCCAGGCTCAAGAATGTGGCAGTGTGGAAGCGTCTGGTACTAATATGGCTTCCAAAGCTGACAAAAACATATTTATATAGCCAGAACCAAATTGGCTCTCCAAACATGAACACTATGTTCAGATGTTGTAGAATTAGTGGAAAAGGGCATTCTGGCAACTACTGGAGGGCAGAAATATCCTAGTTTGCTAATAACTTCTTATTCTAAAATTGATAATATTAGGAAATGGAAACAATCTTTCTGCCTTTTTGTGTATTTTATGGAAAATAAAACAAAAAGTATGTCCAAGCATCTCTAAATGCTTTCCTAAAGAACCGTATTTACACAAGAATAAATAGTTGGGGCTAAGCTGTTCTACTTTTGGGAGACCCATCACTGAGAAAAAAATGACTTGGGCATATGCTAGACACATGCCTTATGAAAACAATGAAATGAAACACCAAAGAGGAAAGCGTGATTAATCGTTTTCTTTAATGTACATAAACATTTTTCTTTGATTAACTACTACACCATCCCAAGAGAGTGTGCAGTGTGGGTGGAGGGTCTATATTAAATTGCTGTCATAAAAAAGTAAAGATTGATGGAAAACAATTTCTATAACATGTAAGACTTATCCTATATTGTATCTAATTATGTATATGTGTGCATATTATTAGCAATAAAATTGTCATTGCACAAATATGTTTGTATGCCCTGCTTGGATACACAAATAGTTAGCACTCATACATAGTGTTCACACCTGCAGTTTTATTTGTTATATTTCTTTCTCTACAACTGAACCCAGAGATGAGGTTACTCCATTCCTGTTATCCCTTGGAAAGTCTATGCAATGGTTATATTTAGATTAGTGTACTCCCACAATCTTATTTTAATTAATGTGTTTATACATATTTTTAAAGTAAATATCTGTGGTATTGTTTTAATTGTTGATTGTAAGCTGCCCACATGGGATGAGCAGCTATATAAATATGATAAATAGATAGATAGACAGACGAGATATATAGATAACAAAAAATAAGCAGACTATTTTAATATTATCCTTATGCTATCTCAAATTCCTAATATTAAAAACTGCTAAAAAGACTCCTTACGGCAACTTGATACATTCAGATATTTTGGTCTCCAATGCTCATACCGCATCACTGGTAGTTCTATTGATTGGAGCGTACTCAAATTGTAGCTTGAAACATTCAGAAGACACCCACCTAACAAGTCATGCTTTGTCTTGTACCCAGTAATACAACAATAATTTGAAAGGAATAGATATGTATGGTTTGTTCTTGTCAGCCCTCCCAGGCAAACCAGAAAGGAAGTATGACCAGATGACCTACTTTATTGAAAGGCTTCATTAACAGAATCTTGAAAATCTGAAAGTGCAAACCTCCCACTGTCTCTTATCAGTGTAATTATTTAGGGCAGGTCCTTTCTAAGTTTTTTTTTTCCTCTGACTGTTAAGCAATTGCAGGCTCCTCCCTCTTTTGTCTAGTTGTTGCCTAAGCAGAATCTCTTCCTCTCCTTCCTCAAGGTCATTCCCACATACTATTACAGATTTGGATCTATGTCAACAATGCATAAAACAGATATTAAAACATCACTTTAATTTAAAAAAAAAAAAAAAACCTCACAAAACTTTTTATCTCATATGCACAGTTAATGAGTGATAACTGATCATGCACCAGTGGAAGGCACTAATATACTTGATGCCATTGTTTTCTCTCACATACATATTATCAGATATTAAATTCCAGTAAACACCAGTATACAAGGACATGTATAATAAATATAACCAATTCAAGATATCGATCTATGTGGTTAAGCAGAGAAATCAAATGGTAGAATGACTGCTAAACTGTTATTAAGAATATAATAAGAAAAATGCTTATACCTACAATCACCTCAGAGTAAGGAAATAATGTTCAGTATATAAACTAGGGGGAAATATGCCTATGAGAAAACATTTCTGTTATCAATTTACAGAGTTAAATTACATTCAGGCCTTCTTTAAAGACAGCAGCTAATGTGGTTTTTTTTCCTGCATGACATAAAAATATTGATAGTGAAATGCTGTTTCATTCTGTAATGAGATTAAAACTGAAATGTTACACTGTCATCGGTTATCAATACCTGTAAACATAGAAAACTGGAATATAAGAGTCACATAAGGAAATATTTGCACATTAAGATGTGCAAATACACCTCTTCTGCACAACTTAAAATGTCCAATAATTGCATTTAGATAACCACATGACAACAAACATTTAACTCAACACAACTGATAACTAATGTGGAATAGTAAATATACTGAATACTTAATTAGGAAATGACAGCAAGTTCTCAGTGCTATGAAATAGCCACTCTGTGTTCAAGACTTGTTTTAATAATTCAATTAACCAAAAGAAAAATAATACTGCTGTTATAACAAGTAACCTGTCAACTTGTAAAGCATTCCTGGCTTGCTCTTGAGTTGCCATAAGAAGGGGGGAGGATCTGATGGAGCAGTTCATTGCTATGATCAGAAGCAAATTCCATGCATACCTTTTGCCAGATTGTGTCTCAAGTTACCAAGCCCAGCCAGAGAGGCGTGTTTTCCACAGCCCGCAAAAATTCTTTGTTGGAGAATGTGATTTATGACACACCCTGGGAGGAGGGGGAAAACAGGGTCATAGGTGAACAGTAAATTACGTAGGGCATAGCTGACTGCACAACATGTTGCTCCTAATAAATAATTGGATTTCTTTTGAAACTTGGCTCAAGATGAATTAATTAAAGCATTGTCGGAATCCTGACATAACCATTTAGCTGTCAATGATTATTTGATGATTAACATCCAAATTAATTGAGAAATATGTATGTTACCCTTATAATTATTATACTTCCATCTAAAATGCATAATTTTGTGATGTATTACTACACATATTTACTTGAATGTAATTGCTTATGAGTTTCACAGCCTCATTCTTACCTGCTTAGGTTTTCTTCTTAAATAAACTACATATCAATTTCCCCAAGCAGTACATTAACTATAAAGTATGTTAAAAATAAGCAAAATGATAAAGGTTATTTGACTTCCTCCCAATATTATTACCAGAGAACAAGATATATAAATTGGAGAACAATGAATGTATTCATATCTGCCCTAGCTGAAGAATTATGTTATGATGTAGGAATTTCTTATCCTTATCCCCTTGAGCAAGATTGCTAAAGATAGCAATTCCATTAGAGAACAGATTATTTAAAAGAATGGTTATGCAAATTTATATCTTATTTGTTAATGAAGAACTGGTTTGTATTCAGCAGGCAAGCAATCTATAAGGCTGCTTTAAAAAAGATTAGCTGTGCACTTCTTAACATAACCCTATTAGAGTAGCAAAAGGAAAAATTGTATCACTTGTTTCCTGTGCAGCAAGAGCAGAATCAAGAGAAAGTCACATCTTTTCTTCCAGATGACTTGTTAAAAGGATTTCAAACAGATTTATCCAAGAATACTTAGAACTTAGAGATTTATTGTCACTTTGAATGTACACTAATAGGCATACATTAAAATGAAATGTCATTGCATGCAGCTTTCAAAACAGGTCTCCACCTCTACCATACACTACACACAGCCCACAACCCGTTAGATGTCAAGGTCCTCTTCGAACATGATAGACAAACATCACACTACATAAACATGACAAAACAAACAAACAAATAAATACAAATATACCCACAAATATTATATGACACAGAGTAACAACACAGTCTAGTTTGGATGTATACATGTACATGGTGAGAAACAAATCTTGCAAGTTTACCAGACGGCTGGCATAGGGAACAAAGCTGTTACAGAATCTGGTAGTCCTGCTAGAAATACTTCGAAACCTCCTCCCAGAGGGGAGCTACTGAAACTGTGGGGTCTCTAAGGGCCTTGGTGGTGCAGGTTGTTAATCACCTAGCACTTAGCTCAAG
>AZIM01000324.1:594455-605070 GCA_000516915.1 Ophiophagus hannah
CATGAGTGACCGTGCGTAGGGCATCTCGGTCCAAATAAGGGCAAAGTTGGTAAATCACGTGAACCTGGGCAAACGCCCCCCTGGTCACAGCTCTCACCTGCTCCTCCAAACTGAGCTGTGAATCCAGGAGGATTCTAACAAAGCCATAACTGGTTAGGTAGACTAAGGTAAACCTACCCCTTAGCTTCTGCTCGACACCTACCAGCATGGCAGAGAATGCTAAATGTCAAAAAGGCTTTCATCTAGCCTAGCACATTTCATTATTTGGCTTTTGGACTAATAAGCATTGTCTTTTAGCCTCCCCAATCACAATGTGATGAGAAACTTCACTTCTCTCCCAATGTGATAATCCCTTGGGAGCGCGTGAAGGTAAGAAGCCCTTCATTTTGTAGTCTTATTCCCCTTTGCCCTACAATGATGTGCATAATGCAGGGATCTTTTTTAGCCTTCTAAATTCAATTAATTTGATTTTAAAAACACACGTCTTTTGCTCTTCTCAGGTGATCTTATTTTGCAGACAAACATAATGACACCACAGTGACAGTGCAGGAGAGATATTATTAGTTGGCAATAAGAAAGGGCAGAAGGGAGAGAGGGAGAAAACATTGTCAAAATTACATGGCCATTTCTACCGTCTCTCTAAGTGATAATATCTTTTCCTAATCTACGGCATATTGATAGGATATTCTTCAGAAAATATTATATGGAATAAATAATAGAATAGTCAATTGCTACCTCTGCTCTTAGCCCCTGCTACCATTTCAGTTCTAAAACCCTTTGTTGGTTTGTCTTGGTCTTTCTCTGCATTTATGATTCTAAATGTGGGTTGCTTAGGAGATGAGGCACTTTTCTCCAATAAGAAACTGGCTTTGTCTTGCAACGGGTCAACATAAAGCTAGCCTATCACATCTTCAAAATCACAGGAAATGTTGCTAAAGTGCCAGAGAAATAAAGAGCCCTAAAATAAAGAAGAAAAAGCAATAATGCTGAAACAAGACCACAGTTGAATATCTGCTAGCAGATGCTCCTGTACTATCTGGAGACAAAACATGGCAAGCACCAATTTGACACCATGGTAACTTTACTGAAGTTTATTTTGTTGTTGTTGTTGTTGTTTATTTCTTTCAGGTGAAGTGCAGTAAAAAGAAAATGTATCAGGTTAGAACCTTTCAAGGTGTTAATGTTTGGTTTGTGTCTCCATAGTAAATATGTCATAATATTACTGAGGATATATCTTCCTGAATAAAAATATGTAATTTTGTAAGAATCAAAGAAAATCAATACAGAAAAAATGGGAAATGGCCCTACTGCACTAACAGGAAGCCAAATATGGAATCTTAAATAAAATAAAATAAATAAGTACCCAGATGGAAACCTGAAAGCAAAGACATTTAAAGGCCAGGGTCCTTGTCACATGAAAGGCAAACTGCCAATTCAAGTAATTTTTCGAAGAGATTTTTTTTCCAAGTAGCCATATTTAAATTGATTTTGAATTCAATCCATCGCTCTACAAGAACACAAAGTGGGCATAAGTCTTGCACAGGTGATTTGCCTAAAGTAGTAAGCACTTGAGGAGCAAAGTGGATTCAATGGATGAAACTCAGAGAAATCACAACTGAAATCTTCAGCCTCCATGATGACAATATGTACATATTATAAAGGTTAACCAATATGTAATGCTTATATTACAGTGACTCAACTCATAACTTAAGAGCCATCTCTGCTCTAATCATCTAGATCAAACCTGGATGTTTTGCAGACTCTGGGCCACATCCAGCACTTTGGATGTCCTGTCTGGCCCACATGAGATCAATTGGAAATTAGAAATCAAATGTAAATAAGCACACCCCGGGGGCAGGAGAAGACAAGTTGGGTCCAGCTCTGTGCAGTCACTGTGCACACCTTCAGTCAGTTGGCACCCTTGCGTAGCAGCCTGGGTAAAATTAATTGCCCACCCTGATCTAGAGGGAGTTCAGTGGAGTCTATGAACTATATAAAGTTTTCCAACTTCCCTTCATGAGACTTTGAGTGGTTAAAATCAAAAATTTGGCCACTTATGGAAACTTGCAGTTTTAATCCACTCTTTTTCCTCCTTAATTCTCTCTCGGGATCAGGCCTATTTGGGCCATGTCCATCAATGTGGCTGATGTAGCCTTTTGTGCAATGGAAATTGTGCCCTCTAGTTGAGAAGACCTTACATTTGGGCTGGTTAAAAATGGAATAAGAATGCAAGGTCGTAATCAAAATGTAATAATTTACTATCTGATCTTAAAGACCCATTTAGAAATACCAGATGGAAGAATTAAATACTTTTCCATTAGTATTTTAGAAATTCCACAACTGCCATCATGCAGTCACAGAATTATGGGACAATATTGCTCAAAAAGATTGAATTGCCTTTCCGTCCAGCTCCTAAACACTGTCCACTATCACCAGCCTTTGAATGACTCAATCTGTCTCATTCTAATTAGAGTTTATTGAAAAACTACTAGATGATTGGAACATTCTGTGATTTGGCAAAATGTTTCCAGTATAAAACTCTGTTATTGAACAAGCCCTTAATGTTAACAGTGGCATTAAGTTATAAGCAGCTATTATAATGTGTGAATGAAAGAATGCGTGGAAATGTGTGAAATGGCTAAAATGAGGCTGGGAACATCACAAGAAGCATACAAACAAGATGTGAGTAACAAGAGCAAGGTTGAATGCAAATGACAGGAACCAGTTAAGTGCCAAGCTGAGAAAGAGATGTCAATATAGCTGAGAGAGCAACTAGATGGAATGTCAATAAGATTCTGTCTCAGAATATTGTGAGAAACTGAGAAAACATGGAGTGTCAGTGAGGATGATCTTGACATGTTGTGAGCTAAAGTGACAAAATACTACTTTTTCTCACAGTAAGGAAAGGAGGTTCCCACAATAATAAACCCCCACTTCTGAATATAATAGCAACAATCTTTTCCCAATCTGTAAAATATATAAAATAAACAGCTAGGAGGGTCGATGTGTGGTCCTGATAAACTGAAGAGAGAAGATAGTTTGTGCAACATTTTTTTCTATTTTACACTTTGTTTAAGTGAACTACCTAAGCCAGGGGTGTCAAACTCATGGCCTGTGGGCCAGATGTGTCACATATTGGCCCCACCCCTCCCAGTTTAGCAAAAGGGAAAAAAGGTCCTGATACATCACATGACGCCACCGTGACAACATGAGTTTGACACCCCTGACCTAAACTGTGGAAATGTAAGTGTTGCATAAGTGACTGAATGACTAAAACTACCTTTTCTCTCTGATATCAATCAATATTATTATAATATATTTTATCTCCGATTTCATTTGTCACATATCCTCTCTTACCAATCTACACAATGTAGGATGTAACACTTTGCCCTGCTGCTTAGATGATAAGAGTTTCATAAATTTGTGTACAAACATGGTACATTCTGAAATTAACTGAAGCTTTACACAGCTTATTTATTGTTACCAAAGATAACTATTTAATTGTATATATTTACTGATTGATATTACATTATGGGCTGGTCACATAGCAAGAAGAATTAATGGTAGGTGGACTAAGGTAGTCACAGAATGGATCCCACTTGATAAAAAGTGTCCACGAAAGAGACCTAAGACAAGATGGATCAATGACATCAGTAAGTATTGCAAGCCCAGTTGGTGAAAGAAAGCTCAGGACCATATTAGTTAGAAACATGTGGAAGAGGCCTTCATCCTGCAATGGATACACACACACACACACACACACACAATTATATATCTACATCTACATATAGACTGACACACATCCCTTGTCTGAAAAAAGATGGAATGCTTGAGGCCCATTCAAAGCAGGCTATAAAGCCAAACATTCTGTCTGGCTTATGTTACATTTTTAAGAATACAAGAATAAAGATACTTGTGAAAACTCCACAAAACCACCTTTCTGAGGGAGATGGACAGTTAAAAAATGTGAATAAATAAATAAAAGCAAACAAGAGATGGTACTCAGCACATGAGGTGATTCTCAAAGCAAGAAATAGTTCCCATGTGGCATCAAGTAAAAATGTACTAAGGGGCATGAAAACTGGCCAAGTTTTCTGAAGGTATAGAAGAAAATGCTCTGAAATATTTCAGAGCCACCACACAGTATGAATAGTGCCCAGTGAGCCTCCTACCTTGATTCTTCGGGTATGCAAAGCTAGCCTGCCCAGTTATGAAAATAATTGAACATTAAGGGTTGTAAGCTTTTATTGTTTTTATTGTAACCAAATTGTGTGAATATGGAAACTTGGAAACATATACAATTCAAATTCAAGAGGCAGGAAAATGATTTCACAAAACATTGCATGATAAATATTTGCAACAGGAATTGGATGAAGCATTTACTATGGTCAGATTATATGGAAATGCTCAAGAGAAAAGTTGCCTAAGAGCAGCAATAATTGGTATCTCCCTAGATGCTTCCTCTAACTATGGAAAATGAGGGCAAAATATGTTTGCAGACATAACATTCATATCAGGCACAAGGAACCAAGAACCACATGAGGAATTACTTCAGAGTAATTTCTTTATTGTTGCTTGCTTATACACAAGAATTTTGCCAGACTAAAGCACAAATCTGCATAACTATTAGATATACCCTGTGAAAAGATAGGGTGGGTTCACCTTGGCTTTTTTTCTGCATAGCAAAGATTCCAAACTGATTTGCCTCTTTCATCCTTGGGAAAGACCCCTTCCCTCCTGCAACTGTGTACACCATTCCACCAGAATTCCAGGATTCAAGGCAGAAATTTCTTGTGATTTGGGCACTATTCCAGAGACCAAAGCATTACTGAATGCTGGCCATTAAAACTGTTTTTTAAAAATGGACATCTAGCCCAAGTTAGACAAGAAAAGAGATAAATCTTGTAACTAAGATGTGAAAAGACCATGTTCAAAGAGGAAGTCTGTAATGGATGTTAGGAGAACAGAGAGTGAAGATAATGTGGAGAAAGACTTTATTTTGTAGATTCAGAAGGAGATGAAGTTGTGAACATTAGCGGGAACCGACTAGGGGTGCTTTGTAATACTTAAAATGGACAGAATTTTATTTGCAGCAACAGCATTGTGGAATATGGAGTTATGTTGCTAACCAAAAACGTATTTTAAGCCTATACTCTGTGCTGCCCATTCATATACTATATTTGGACAACTTCATGGCATAATCAGTTTGAAATTATAGTATGGTTGATGATTTTGCATATGGTTTGAAAAAAATCTAGACTGAGCCACTACTGGGTCAAAAAAGCTTCCTTTGCCTTGTATATTCTTCAGAATGAAGTTTTTTGTAAACCAT
Source organism: Ophiophagus hannah (assembly GCA_000516915.1). Lineage (NCBI taxonomy): Eukaryota > Metazoa > Chordata > Lepidosauria > Squamata > Elapidae > Ophiophagus > Ophiophagus hannah. The sequence goes on from AZIM01000324.1 coordinate 599,788, forward strand.
ATTACAAGCTCTGTTAATCTTTCTCAGAATAAAATGGATCAACAGTTGAATGGTAAAACTTCTTGTTTAAAGAAATTGGTGAAATTACAGAATATTCTCCAAAGTGGTTGAATCTATTGTGTTTGTTGAAGAACACCTAAAATGTATCATAAAATATGTAGAAGCTCTGGATGCTGAATTAGACAAAATGTTGGACAATAGTATTATAAAAGAAGTACATGAAAATACATATTAGATATCTCATATTGATTTGTATTCTCCTGCCACCCAAATAGATGAAATATTGATGTCAATCTAAAGTGGTAATCAAAACTGTTAGTAGGGAGTGCCACCCTATAATATCATTAGGTAATTTACATTCCATGAAATGTGTTAAATCTGCTAAAGTAAGTAGTGTTTGAAAAATAAAATTGGCACCAGATTCTTATCTTTTAAGAACTTTTACATCACACTGTGCTTGTTAGGGGTTCTATAAAATATTGTTTCATTCCCAAATGCTCCTGAGGTTTATCAAAAGGTAAGGAATTCTCTTGCAATATGGCTAATACTGTTGTATATGCTGACGAATTCTGCAATAGATCAAGGGCAATTTTTGAGAGATTTCATAAAATCAAATGCCATTTTGCAAGTCTTGAAGAGATTGTTAAATTAGCTATGTTGTTATCTTAGTTTAAGGAATAAAAATTGATCCAAAGAACATAGAAGATATTCAGCAAGTCTTTGGTCTGAGAATTTGGGTTTGCTGCATTTTCTCTTATTATGAGTTATGGAATATATTCATAATAATACAGATATTTTTGGAACCATTGTGCTTGCTAACTAGAAAAGGAGTTGCTTGGCACTGGTTTGCAGTAGCTGACTCTGCATTTCAGCAGATGAAATATTCATTAACCAAGGCTCCTTGTCTGGCTTATAATAAGCTGAACACACGAACTTTTGGGACTTGGGGCCATCTTGCTATAGACTCTGAAAGACAGATCAAAGAAGCCTATTAGATATGCCAGCTGTTCACTTTTTCCTCTGGAGTGAAGATATTCACAAATTGGGGATGAAACTGCAGGATTTCTAATGAACCAAAGAACATTCTGATGTTTATCCGTGGGGGTGTCCACTTGTGCTTTAATGGATCACAAGCCATTCACACATCAACCACATAAATCCACCAGTTTGCTTCCTCGCATGCTGCCTCCCAGTTGGAGATTGCCATTGTACAATTGTGTTGTTCAAAACATTTCTTGAAAAATGAAGGTAGCTGATTTCATTACCTGATTCAAAATCACACTCCTTGTTGGAGGAAAATGTTCATTAGGATTTTTATATATTTGCATTTGCTGGACTTCGAGCCATTTTCATTAAAAGAGTTCTGCCTTGCTTCTCAACCAAATGTTTTGCTCACCATATTTCATTCTATTGTTCAATTTAATAAATGGCCACAAATAATTCCTGGTCCACCGAGACCATTCAAACATGCTGCTGCTAAACTTCCTGTACGTGATCATCTCTTATTGTGGGATGGCAGAGATTGTTATCGCTGCATATATAGAATATGCAAAAAAGTAGCTCATGGGACAACTGAGGCATGGCAAACAAAACAGATGTTGCATGCTAAGTTTTACTGGTCAAAGAGTTGTCCTATTTGTAGATAAACTCAGCCTTTGCATAATGATCAGCCCCTATGCCCTTTTCCACAATCATCTCACCTTTGGGACCAAATTGGGAAATGATGTTTTTTGACCCATATAACAAATGCTCATGTTTAAATTCTTGGCTCCTTCTACCAAAGACAGTTAAGTTGCCACATAGTTTGACAGATGTCATTGACAGGGCACTGCAGGTTATTTTGGATATCTTTATGTAGTGGCTCATTTAGGATAATGCCCAACATCTGTAAGTTACTTGCCTATTTTTCCAGTCATTAAACCTATCTGTGCTTCTCCTTACTATCCCAGAAGTAACAGAGAAGATACACATCTGTTACTGCTATTTGGAAAAAGAAAAGACTTTATAGACTGCAGATTATGCAGGAAGGGACTGCATAAAAGCAATTACCTGGCATATCAACTTATTGTATTCAAAGAATATACTTGTGCTTCTTTCTGAGAATGTTTGTACTAAGCTTACTAGCCTTTATCCTGAAGTGAAGAAAGATGATTCAACTCTTAGAGAACACTGTTAGAAATTTTGGAACCAAATGGAATATGGTTAACACTACACATACAACTGAAGAACACAGTTTTAAGCTGTGAACTTGATGTATATTGCTAACAATTTAGCAGATGATAAACTTGTAAAAGAATGTTCCCTGCATTATCCTTTGGAACATTTCTGGATCTCCTTTTGAACTAGTTAGTGTTAATATTAGATGGTAAGTATTTGAATTAGATATATCCAGTATCTGAAACTAATATGTATCTTTCAAAACCAGGATCTTTAATTAGGTTTATCATGTCCGGGCTACAAAAATATCCATAGGCCCCCAGTGGCAATAAAAAGATACAGAAATAGTATACAGTAGAAATAATAGCCCTACACAATGCTTCCTCATCCTTTCATGCCTAGATATGCATCTCCCATATGTGATAAAGTGTTATTGCTTTTTAAAAATGCCCTTTGCTCAGTCATGGCACCACAAGAATGAAAATGATCTAAGCCACCACAATTCTCTGTGACATTCAAAGGGATGTGAATGTGTGAGCAAGACAGTATGTGTGTAGTTTAACAATGATGATGGTTTCCTTCCTCTTCTCCCCAAACAAATTGTTGGGCTACGCTGTAAGAAATTAAGCATGATAGTGCTAAGAATATTAAACAGCAAAAATCCTCTGTCAGCTTTGAAAGAGTTAGCTGCTACAAGACAAATGACCATTCCCAAACTTGCAAAATTAGAAGGAGCAGCAAGTTAAAAAAATCTTAGGGAATAATCAAAACCCCAAATCCCTAACATTCTATCTGCATAAACAGGGTAGAAGTGAAAGCAATGAAGTTACTAGTAGCAGCTGTTTGTTGTTTCTCATTAGCCAACTCTTTAAAAAGAATCCTAGCTCTTATCTTCTTTTGAAACCAGTTTGATGGTGAGGCACGGAACTAATCAGGAAAAAGAGGCAGCTGCTCTTTTCAAATCTCTCCTTCCCCTAAAATTTCAGAGCTAGACCCATCTCTTCACAGTCTTTTTGCATTTTTTTCCCAGACGCCTTTAAAGAACAGAGCCCATCATGTGCTGTGTAACAGTTGGCAAATGCTTCTTTTAAGAGCGTTTGCACATTTGCGGATTGATCTTTTTATGATCAAAGTTTAAATAATCCCCCCCAAGTTCTTTTGAAAAAAAAAAACCTAATCAAATTCAGGGACTGAATAGAGGAATGAGAATGAGGAAGAATATTTTTAATTACCTGATTTTAATTAGCAGATTCTGTTTCTAACACACACAAAATATCCCTTCTTTTGAACAACAACTCTGTAGTAATATCAGAATAAGTGTGATTCTACATGGTAATATATTTCCAATGCTCACTTGAGTTTGGACACCACAAATCTCTTTTGCAGCTTAATTGACTTTATTTTGGTCATCAGGCCATCATCAGGCCTACATCAATACTTGGTGTCTCCAAATATGCTGCAGTTTAAGTCCCAGAAATACCTTACACCACGACAAGGGCTTTCTAAAACTGTAGCAGGGTCGGGTTCATTTTTGTGTCTGAGGATAAGTTAGTCAAAAGAAGGACCAAAAGCTATATCCAAAGAAAGGGATGACACAATTCAGCTAAGCAACACAAGAAGCCTGAGAAGAGTCTGACCTTTCTCCTTTCCTGTTTCTTCAGGCCTTCTCAGATTCTGACAGAATTCACTGATAATGTTCTGATTGGCAAAGTTATCTTTTCTGCATCACTGTTGCTTAACTTCTGAGTATTCTGCCAGTAAACTGTTTGCAGCATTGCCCTGTTTCATTATGGGAGGCTCTGTTTGTGATTCCTGCTTCCCTTACCTGTTCCTTCCCCTATGATATGGATGATCTTCTTGACCTAGGCTGACAGAAGTACAGTTTTAAGCCTATTAAATAGAAATGAACTCTCTCAAAGATAGCAATTCTATGCAATTCTCTTGTCTAATGGTCATCAGATTCTTACCATATTTACCTGGAAAGAAGTGAACCCTGGATTTAAGGCAAAGCACTGGAGACTTTCAAAAAGAGACTGGACAACCATATATCTGAAATGGTATAGGGTCTCCTGCTCAAGCAGGGGTTTGGACTAGAAAACCTCTAAGGTTTCTTCCAACTCTATTATTTCATGTTCTAAATCTCCCAAAGGAAGAAGAGAAAGAACAAAAAGTAACAATGGGAGCAAAAATCCTGCACAAATACCAGCTTCTCTCTAGTGAACCTAATATTAATATTAGCTGAGATTGGTCCTGAGGTTTTCCCCTACTCCACAGATAAACATAGGCACGTCACACCTGTGTAATGTGTATACATGTACCACACAGGATCATATAGACATGCACACATTCACACACTACATACTGTTAAGCCTTTCTCTTGTGTGTCTGTTTATGTTCCTATCTGGATTGAGATGCCCTGCGTATGGTCACTCATGCGCTCGTTACTTCTCGTCTGGACTATTGTAATGCTCTTTACATGGAGCTGCCCTTGNCTGCACTGGTTACTGGTTGCCCTCTGGGTGAGATTCAAGGTGCTGGTGCTGACCTATAAAGCCCTGCATGGCTTAGGACTGGGATACTTGCGGGAGATCCTGCTGCCAATAATGGCTTCCCACTGTCCCATGCACACTCACAGACAGGGCCTCCTTGGGGTGCCGTTGGCCAGGCAATGTTGGCTGGCAACCCCTAGGGGTAGGATCTTCTCTGTGGGAGCACCCACCCTATGGAACCAACTGCCNCTGGAGCTTCGGGTGGCCCCTGACCTCTGCTCCTTCCGTCAGGACCTGAAAACATGGTTGTTCCAACTTGCCGACCTGGACTGACGGGTGGGGGATGGGGATTTTAATTGGNNTGTTTTATTGTTTTAAATTGATTATTGGGTCTCCCTTTTAGTTTAATTATCTTTTAATTGTGTTATCTTTGTACAGTTTTTATGTTTGTACGCCACCCCGAGTTCTTCAGGAGATGGGGCGGCTTAGAAATCCAATAAATCAAATCAAATTGAATCAAATATGTGTTGCACTCAACAACAGATTTTAATATGGCCATCAATACAATATATATATGTGTGTGTGTGTGTGTGTGTGTGTGTGTGTGTATGTTTTTGTAGATTTTCATGGGTAAAGG
>AZIM01000324.1:640395-650735 GCA_000516915.1 Ophiophagus hannah
TGTAACTATTTATGGTCTCGAAAACGGGCGTTTATACAAATTAACCTCTTCGTGAATGATGACACCCAGCCTGTGAATGTGCTCAATTAGAGAATCTGGTTTATGAGACACCCGGGGGGAAAGGGGGAAAACAGGGTCACAGGTGCCTGTAAATTACATATGGCAGAGTTGGCTCCATACAGGGCAGTGCCAGTATGTCGCGTCTAATAAATCCTTTGAAGTTTTTTGAAGTTTGGCTCAAGAACATGATTTAATTAGGGCAATTGCTGGAATCCTGACATGATTAACACAAGTCCTATTGAATCTTCTCATCGTTCCTATCACCCATCTCCTCCCACTTATGACTGTATGACTGGAACTTTGTTGCTTGTATCCTTACAATTTATATTGATTGTTTCCTAGTATGNCATTAAGTATTGTACCTTATGATTCTTGAAAAATGTATCTTTTATTTTATGTACACTGAGACCATATGCACCAAAGACAAATTCCTTCTATGTCCAATCACACTTGGCCAATAAAGAATTGATGATGATGATGATGATGATGATGATGATGGATATGCTCTAGTAAGACTAAGCCTAGATTTCACTCAAAGGGATAGAAACAGACAGAGATTATTCAGTAATTGTTAACAGAACATTCCCAAACATGAGTGACTTGATTTTGGCTATGCTCCGTAAGAGCTGTCTTACTCTCAATAGGGAACTGTAACAGTGAATTGGTGGGTTATACATATTGAATGCAATAGACCCTTTCCATCTGAGACTGAAATACTTTTACATGCTAATATTTGTAACTGTAACTTTTTGCCTGCCATGAGAAATCTTCATTAAACCATCCCGAGAAAGATCAATAGACCAAGGTTTCATTGTTTCCACATACATTTTCTGAAAGACCCTCAGTTAAGCATACCTGATTTATCTGCCAAAGTTTCACTTAACCTCAGCAACATTACTCACATCCCCAACTGTGAAGTTTAATCCCATTTCACCAACTGGTTTAGAAATCAATTGATTTTACTCAAAATCTTTACTAAAAGAAAGTTTAAAAATACTACTGGGTTTTTTTGCCACATTTTTTGCCTTGGAATATCTAAACATCTAGAGTAGTTTTGTCCAGGTATAAGATATTCCAAAAAAAAGGCCTTATTTTTTTTAATTAGGAATTATTAGCATTTGAAATTGTGGTAGACTATTGCATTGAGTAGGGCAGAAGGTTTTCTGTTCAATGTTTAAGTGTCTATTCCTGAAAATGGTAATGACAACTTGGCCTTTAAGATACTGAATAATAGAATAAGAGAGCTTGAAGGTCTTCTAGTCCAATTCCCTGCTCAAGCAGGAGACCCTATACAATTCCAGACAAGTGGCTGTCTTCTCAAAAGCCTCCAGTGATGGAGTATTCACAATCTCTGGAGGCAAACTAGGTTAATTGTTCTCACTGTCAGGAAATTTCTAGTTAGGTCTAGGTTGGTTCTCTCCTTGTTTAGTTTCCATCCATTGTTTCTTGCCTTGCATTCTGGTGCTTTGGAAAATAGATTGATACCCTCTTCTTTGTGGAACATTGCTATCATGCCACCCCTAGTTATTGTTCTCACTGGACCAGATATACCCAGTTCCTGCAACTATTCTTTATATGTTTTAGCCTCCAGCCCCTAATTATCCTGAAGAAAACATAAGGAAATACTTTTCCAATAGCAAGTGGTGTGTTACATCTAAAGAAATACTACTTCTAGGAGCTGTTAACATTCATCTTTATTGTTTATGGCTATGCAACATAATCAAAACAGTCACTCTTTACCATTTGAGGGTCTGTGTTCTTCATACACGCAGAACATGTGAACTGAAAATTTTCTTTAACTTTGCACCATCTTCTTGGATGCGACAGGGAAAGTAGAAACTGGTAGGATTGTCAGCAGATTCTCTACCAGTTTTGATCTTTAATAAATGCCAATCCTTGCCATTCTTGGGAGCCACTCCTGAGGAAATGACTTAGTGGCAAATTGACAACTTTATGTAAGCCAGCTAAATGCGGCATCTATGCTTCAGAATGAATCTGAACAAATGCATGGAGCAATACAAAGTTCATAATACAGGGGATCCATCCCAGAAAGCTCTGAAACCCAGGAATACAACTGGGCAGAATATTCTAGTAGTAATTAATGCTGGAATTTTACAAGGCCAGTGAAACAAGGAGAACCAAAATATTTTATTGATGCTTAAAGACATTGCAATTACTTGCCCTATGCTTCCTGGGACAACACATCAAAGCTTTATCTCATATATAATGCTAGTAGTGAAGCCAAAGTTTAGCTGTCCATAGGTAAATTGTGAAGGCACAGAAATTGAGGCTGCCAGGCAGAACAGTGGGCAGAGTAATGCCGTTTTTCCTCTTGTGTTTCTTCGCCCATGTACGTGTTTGCATTTTACATCATCTCTTTCATTTCAAGATTTTCATGCCCTGGCAACAAAGAACGAATTGTAGAAATAAGCTGCATGAGAGGTTTAAAGGGGGAAAAATCGAAACAAAACAAATATGATATAAAATCTTTCTTTGATGTATCTTTTTTTCTTCTTCTTCTTTCATGAAGGGAAGAGAAAGGAGACGAAGGGCAATAGGAAAACCTTGCTGAATAGCCCAACTATAAAAATACAACCACAGTTACTAAAAGCCCAATCTATTTTCAAATGATTTGCTCTAATGGAATGTTGCTGTACATCTTTTGATGAGACAGGAGTCTATTTAAAAAGACTGGCACTTTCAAATGTGCTTTTAAACTCCATCTGTCAATTAAAAAAAAACACCAAGGGTTCAGCGGCTGGGAAAAAAGATGACAGTAATGAAAAGCTGGGAGGGCAGGAAGGGAAAAAATTACAGAGAAATCTGGCAGTCAGGACAAGAGAGGAAAGAAGAAGAAAAAAAACCCTGAATCTCAAAAACAAGGGGAAAGAAAATGAAATGACGGGGAAGACTTACAGCACAGCTATTTGTACACAGTAACGCCAAGAATGACAATACTGTTGTAAATACAAAATCCTGCTCCTGTCAGCTTAAGCATACACTACATTCATTTTCCAGAGGCAGAATTTAATTTAATCCTCATTTGCTGAAGTTAAACCTAGGATCATACAAAGTAGCTAGATGGAGAAAATGTTCATGAGTTTATGAAGGGAGCCTTCCTATTTCCACTAGATAATTACAAAGTAGTCCCTGCATATCTGGGATGGGGAAAATACTTCCCCTTCACAGACAGTGATTTCCAGACACCAGTGACAACTCCCCCGCCACCATACACACATATACACTCCCTCTGAACATTCAGCTGTGCAGCTTGGGTATGTGCATTACTTTTGCTGGCTGTTCAAACTGCAGCTGTGGTTAAGAATGCCTTCACCCATACACCAACTGCATGAAGTATTTTTAGAAAAATAAGAGTATTTTTCTTGGAGTCAGATAATCTGCTTGCAATGATTCACATCTACATTAGCTCTCATTTAGGTTATTACAATCTGCTCCAATTCTGGGCTGCCGTCATGTCATGTCATGTCATATCATGGGATTCCTATGGCACACAACAAGACATCCTATGAAATTAGCAATAAATAAATGAAAAAAGAATCCTTGAAAAGTGTTGTGAAACTAGTACAAAATAAGGTATCAAGAACAGCATTTCTCAACCTGAGCCACTTTAAGAATGCAGCTCCCAGAATCTATCAACCAGGAACTGAATCCACACTTCTTAAAGTTAAGATTGAGAAACATTGACTTAGACTACATTGAACTAGACTTGAAACAATGTCAATGGCTTCTAGTCTGTTACATCCATGGGCACCATTCAAGGGACTAATTTTGATGTAGAAAGTCTAAATCAGAGGTGTCAAACTCGCGGCCTGCAGACCCACCCCCGGTTTAGCTAAGGGGAAAAAAGTCACGATATGTCACGTGATGACATGATGCTTACACCCCAGGTCTAAATAGTTTGAGGAGAAAAATTGCTTAGCTTGCTAAAACAAGATCTAATGGAAAAAAGTGGAAAATTGAAACCAGCAGCCTCTAACTTGCAGTCAAGCAACCTTTACAGGTATCCATTTCCAAAAGGACAAGGTAGGTTACGTTGAAGTGGAACCTTATCATCCAATCTAACCATATGTCTGTTAGTGATGCCTGCTGCAAACTTTTCAATTATCCTTCTTCAACAGGTTCACTCTTTTCTTCAGAGGGCTGGCAGCAGTAGGGCCACAGCCAAAAGGGCCAGGTTTGCCTCTGGTGAAACTTGCTGTCATATTCTGTTGCCTGATTTTATACTTTGTGACAGAAAATCATAGCTGATTGGTGGCAAGGCTCATCCTACCCAAGGCACTGGAAAATCAACAACTTAGATGCAAGGTTACTCTTTGTTCCTGGCAAGGTTTACTTTAGTCTAGTCTGAAGGAGATAGCTCTAAATAGCTCATAGAGATAGGCCTTTGTTATGTTTGCAAAAAACTTTCGTCATGCCTTTTTGTTACTACAATGCATTTCAATTAAATACTTATTATCAGCACATTCTGTCAATATCCATCAAATCTACTATAGGGAAAATAACTGTTGTCAGCTAACTTACAGTAAAACTATAAATTAATTATATAGGAGAGCAATTACATGCTCATCTGATTATATTTTTAAATAATGGTCCTCAGTCAACTAAATTATTGATGCTATCTTCTCATTTACTCCTTGCCCTCTAAACCATTATATCTGGAAAAAATATTCTGTTTGAAGAGCTTGTCTTAAGTCCATTATCTCTTTCAGGTACTCCGTGTGTATCTTGGAAGGAGGAGGAGGAGGAAGAGGAGGAAGATAGCAGGACAGACAAGTTTGTTTCTGTTATAGCAACCCAATTACTTACTTCCCAAATACTGATTCTGTTTTATATGGTTTATTATTCTTTTTAACTGATTATATGACAGCAACCACAAAGACAGATGACATGTTCCCAGCCTGGTTGTTCAGATCTTCCAACAATGTCCCTGATGTTACACGAACATCCAGGATAGAGAATTAGGATGGTGACCTTGAGGGAAATAGGCAAGAATATATAAACAAAGAGGAATGAAATAGTTCATAATTTATGGGAAGCAAGATAGTATTCAGAAGAGACTTAGGCAAACTTCTCTCTAATTCATTGGCAAATACTTGTAAAGAAGGAACATCTTTTAAGGAATGTTGGGTGTTCTTCGGTCTTATTTGAATCAGTTACTACCTGTCAATTTGCATTCTTTAACATATTAGTTTGAGGTTGGAACCTCCTTCTGAGTCTAGAAACCAATAAATCTTCATACAAATCCATGGCACAAAGTGTGTGTGTGTGTATTAGGGATTTATAAGCCCAATAACTAAAGATAATAACTCTTAACTTTTAATAAAATATGGTTTTAAACTATTTAAAGAGATGAATAAGTGAAAAACAAATCTCAGTGATGAAGGGCAAGGTAAATTGCATTTGTCATTCCTGGAAGACTTTATATCAGAAGGAGGTTTAAATAAATAGGAGAACTGATATTTGGCTTTTTACTTTTGTATGTCTTGTCCACTTAATTTTTTTTAAAGTATTTGAGTGGGGAATGTGATAAGCTATTCACAGCATAATAAAAACAGAATGGAAGAATACATTATGTCTATTGCAGATTATGTATAACTAAAGAATGTACAAGGACCAGCTCAAAGTTTTTTAGTGCCAGCTCATCCTTTTTTATTATTATTATTATTTATGTGGGTAGTTAATCTCAACACATTTGTCTTTCCTTATTGTATCTGCTATCTACTCTGTTCTTATCATGATAATATGACTTAGTGTGTTTGCTGTGCTGGGTTTCATTTTAATCATATTTCTGTATCACCAGAAATTGTTTAATGTCTCTCAACATAGCAGGTGGTACACACAAAAGGGAAGGGTAGTGAACCCTTCTCCTTGTAAAAAGGAGAAGGGATGTGAAAACACAAGGAGAAGGGATGTGAAAGCACTCAGCAAGGACTGAGTGGCCCTAATAAAGGAAACCTCTTTACCTACACTTATTTCACCTGCTCTGGATTTCTTTTATTTGTACACTTTGTCCCCAAATCTACATCTTCTAAGGCCTGGTCTTTATTGTATACCATTTGCTGTTTTCCTTGCCAGAGTGTGTTTCCTTTTCCCCCCCCCCTTCTTCTTCTTCTTTGTCTGGTTCCAATATCTGTTTCCCAAATTACTGTAGCAGATTCATTGCCTTTTTAATTAATTAAGTCTTCATTTCTCCTGATTAAAAAAACAAAACAAAAAGCAAGGTAAGACCATCTTAGAGTATTCTAAACATTTCCCTTTTATTTTAATTCATTACAGTTGAAGTCTAGTACGCTAATTGTACAGTATATAAAAGGGAAGACTATGACTGAACTCAAAATAAACACAAGCCTATAAATCTCCACCTCCCAATAAGTCTCAGCTCTGACCTATGGGAAGCAGAAGATGCTGCTTTCCAATCTGGCTTGGTTAATATCAGTTCTGAGTCCCTTGCATCTACCCCAGCAATGAGGTTCCATGCGTTGGATCTACTGGCTGCCACTTCCGAATCCCTTGGCTTGCTTCAGTGACTCAAAAGGAAAATAGGCCTGTTGGTTGACATGATCAGATATAGGGAATCAAATAAAAGGAAGGAGTATCCCAGTGTACTGTTCCTTTTACTCTCAAAGGTTTGTTGTGTTTCTGTAAGTCTGTCTTTTTCAAGACAACAACAAACAAGAGAAAACAAAGAAGCTTCCATTTCAGAGAAGTGAAAGAAGGATGTAAATAACTTGGGCGACATATTTTGTAGCTGGAAACATGCCAATCTTTTAAGAACCAGCCTATAGCATCTTTGAATATTTCCTTGTGCTTCTTTTCTAGAATTGGACTGTTGCAGCTCTCAGACTTATATTCCAACAGTTATAATTAAGCCCAGGGTATCATCCTTTGTTGGAAATGAAGGAAATAGAGGAAATACATTTTATTCTTAATCATTTTTTTTCATTCTCAATGGATGTGGAGCATCCTATCATGTTATCCTGATAGCAATTCGTATAAGTTGTGGTAGCTTATAGCCTATGGAACCAAGCAAGAATTAGGACAGCACAGCCATTGGCATGCAGAGTCCCCTACACTAGGCTTTAATCTAACCCTTTATTTTTTATTTTATTTTATTTTGTTTGATGGTCTGACCTACAGAGAAGTAACTATATAACTGTTAATAAGACTGCTTGTTCATTGTATGTCATATTTTCCCTCCATGTTTTTCAGTAATGTGAAACAAGATGGGGAAAAAAACAATCTGTTGCTGGGAGCATCAGGCTTTGAACAACTATGCATACCTATACATAAAAATATGGTTTGAAAAAAGGTTCAAAAGCTGGGAATAGCATTACACATAGATGCAATTAAAGGAAGTGTCACAGGTGCGCCAGTTCTAGATCTCAGTCAGAAGTAATGAGAGGTTTCACCATTTACCCCCAAAGGGTTTTGTGGGGTTTTTTTGCTCTGCTCTGATGTAAGTCCTTTGTTGCTCATATTCCACAATCTTCAGGGCATGTGTTTCCGAATTCTGAAGGTTTAACCTCCCTGCCTCGACAAACAGTTTCCCTCCTTCCCACTCTGTTTTTCCTCACATTGCAGACATACAAGAGCTGCCATCACACGCTGGGTTGTTTATAAAAAGCAGAACATGATTCCTCAAGTCTTAATTATAGTCATTTGCCCAGGTTTTGGCATGTCATGATCTCAGTCAGCACTGAAAATCCTCTTCTGGTGTCTGAGTGTTATAAATATTTGTATTACAGGAGGCTCTCAGGGAGCTGCCTTTGTATTGTGTAGCACTGGGTGAGGATGTACTCGGGTAATGCAACTATTTAATGAACAAAAAGGAGGGCAAGCAATAAAGGAAAACCAGAATGCTACTGCTATGTCTGTACCACTGTTAGGGACAGGGCAGCCGTTCCTATTTGGGAATGTTTTCAGTTTGAAGAATGGGGTAGTACAGGCTTCGCCTAAATGGGAGAACCTAAATTATGAACCCTTTCATTCCTCTTTGTTTATATATAACCGTTCTTGCTTATTTCCTTCAAGGTCACCATCCTAATTCTCTACACTAGATATTTGTGCAGCAGCAGAGATGTTGTTGGAAGATCTGAAGAACCAGGTTTGGAACATGTCATCTTTTAAATGTGATGCTTGTTTCTAAACAATTAGGTATCTCCAGTGGGAAACAAGAAAGGAAAAAAGGGAAAAGGATTGTTTTAAAGAATAAAGAACTAAAATATTTTCCCCAAATGCAAGTCTCTTTAAAGTTGATGTTTTTAATCATTCACTTTCAAATTTCTCTCCCTTTTCATTTGAGAAAATCAGAAGAACAAGCAGAAGAGGCTTGGGGTTGCCCTTCAAGAGTGAGCATCTGGCCAGGCATGTAAGATCAGTATCCACGATGAAGGTGTTTTTTACATAGCACTATGTACAGGTAATTCTCATTTAGCAGCTGCAATTGGAACTAGCAACTTGGTCATGAAGCAAACCATAGTGAAAATGCCACTTTGTTTATGATCTTACCTCAGCTTTCCTTTGCCTTGCAGACCTGCAAAGGTTGGCAACGCAAGGGTTGTTTTCAACGTTAGTTTTTTAATCACCATTATAACTGCGAATGTTCACTAAACAAGGCCATCACTAAACAAGGACCATCTGTGTATACTGTGAAAATCTAAGTCTGATTTGGTCTTTTTTTTTTATTATCAATATTCTTGTTTCTTCTTTCCCCCACCCCTTCCCGATTTTAGTAATGTGTAAATAACAAGCCTGATTAGGCAACCTTTACATTTAGACTCATTAGCAGAGAATCTATTTGTGAACTGGCCTTAATTGAATGGTAAATTATTCAGCGACAATGATGAAATCATGACAGTGTGTTGTCCGTGTATTAATAGTGCATGTGGATGCATAGGGATAGTCACTGGGTCTTTGCACCCTAGTGGAATAAAGGGCAAAAAAGAAATCATGCAAGCTGTGTGTTTTAAAGCAATGTATAAAAATCCTTAATAATATTACTATGTTCCATTTTCTATAAATACTTTTTTATACACAAACATAAACTATAAATATATATCTCCATATGAATTTTGAATATTTTTATATGTATACTTTTTGAGATGAAACTTGGAGAAGCACTGAAGTTCAAGAATAAATGCATTCAATTGGGGTTGGGCAGTTATAACTTAAAATTGCACTTCATATTTTTTATCCTGGAAATGTAAATTACATTAGTTTCCTTAAGAACTATAGACTGAACATATTTCTAAACTCCCCATTATGGGCTAGCAGCCTTCAGTAGGAGATATTCAAAGAATCTCAGGGTACTCTCGATGTCAAATACACTGATTCAGGATCTATGTCATTTGCAGAAACCCTCACCATGAACTGGAAGTATAAACGAATAATGGGATGGGATGGATGGTTGAATGTCAATGTATTTTAATTTTGCAAAATTCTTTTTTCTTCATTTATATAAATGGTTACGACTTGCTTATGACTCAAAAAAGACCTTACAGCAACCTTCATGTTATAAATCATATTAATATAAAGTATCAGAAATAAAACCAAAACTCCAGATGGTTCTCAGTATTGTTATTGAGTCATTACATTATGAACAGCATCTCTCATATCTAAGGCTTTTCTTGGTAGCTGTTACAATGTGGTAAGAATGTCTGAGTGAAAGCCATGGGACCTAATAGCTGGAAGCCACTCAGACCTTGATGGGCATCAAAAGGTTTCTGTCATAAATCTCTAGAGCAGGGATGTCAAACTGGCAGCCCATGGGTCAGATGTGTCACTTGCAGGCCACACCCACCCCAGTTCTGTGAAGGGGAAAAATGTTGTGATATGTAACAGTAATGTGACACCGCAAATTTGATACCCATGCTCTAGAGCAAAAGGTATGCAGTCCAAAGTATTCCCAACAAATTTCTCCAGCACCATAATGCAAAAGTATCTGGATTTTTCATTCAGTCTTTCTGATGGTTCACCTTTCACAGCCATATTTGTTTAGATATTTTTATTCCCCCTTTATTATTTTTATAAATAACTCAAGGCAGTGAACCTATCTAATATTCCTCATATTTTTCTCACAGCAACAACCCTGTGAGGTGGATTGGGCTGAGAGGGAGTGTCTGCCAAAGTCACCCAGCCAGCTTTCCTGACTAAGACAGGACTAGAACTCACAGACTCCTTGTTTCATATTATTCACACTTCTGACATAAATTCAAGGTACCTTTATACACCTGACTGGCAGGGGTCTGAGGAGGAGGTGG